>JANAVB010014199.1:1836174-1942919 GCA_029216955.1 Iris pallida | reverse complement strand
AAAGGAAAGTAAGGTAAATAAAAGAGAAAGGATGGCAAGGAAGACTGCAAAATAAGATCTAGCTGAACTAGGGTAACATGTTATAAGTCCAGTTTGTACAATGTAAGTTGAGTGTAATCCCAATGTGAGTCTAATACAATTTGAGTCTAGTAAATGATTCTTGTACATGATGATTCTAGTAGATGATTCTTCTCAATGATTTGAGTGAAGTGATTCTTGTAAGATTCTTGTACACTAATCCTTGTAGGTGATTCTTGTAATGAGTACGGCACATCGCACGCTCGGCCAAGCGATGATGGCTATCATTCTTGTTATACGGCACATCGCACGCTCGGCCAAGCGGCGATGGCTATCATTCTTGTAATACGGCACATCGCACGCTCGGCCAAGCGGCGATGGCTATCATTCTTGTAATGATGATTCTTGTATGATTTGTACATTTAATACTTGTAGGTGTTTCTAGTAGATGAGTCTTGTGAGTGATTCGAGTAATAGGGTTAGACAAATCAAGTACATGTATTGCGAGTAAATGAATCTAAAATATTAATACATGTTGACAGAGAATCAAATAGAACTATACTAGAACTGAATCACAGTCATCATCAAATAAATGAAAGAACTATCAGAGAATGTACTCGCCTGCTACTCTGAGAAGAGTAGTGTAATATCAAATGCCTGCACCAGAGTCACAATGTCCTAAATAGAGCAGTACAGGTTATAATATGTTTAAAATAAGAAAAATGATGGTTATGATGCAATCTACATGATTTCTAGGTCAATCTAGGTCAAAGTAAACTCTAAGTCGAACCTGGTCAACTGTCTAGGTCAAACTAGGTCACTGTCACACTAGACTCAATGTTGACTTTTGGTCAACTAGACTATTTGGGTCAAAATCTCTATATCATATCACATATCCTAGTATACCACACAAGGCCTATATCATTTATATATACAAATCACATTAATACATGGTTTCACACTTATCCACATCAATACTCTCTAACTAGAAAACAATACTAGATGCCCCATATATAATATGTTGTGGATAACCCAAGCCAATATCCTATAACAACTATATGTTACTACACCTATATCCATAGACATATGCATCTCAAGTATACAAAGCTATATATATATATATATATATATATATATAATTACTCACAACATATGCATACATCTCATGTAATATAATATATATACATACATGCATTTACATACATACATGCTTATATGCATACAGGCCTACCTACCAATGCTAACAAAAGAAATGTGGACTGAAAGGATGGAGAATCTGGACTGAAGGTAGAGATATACCCCATGGTCCCATACTCAAGTGGAGGCCTGGTTTGATATCCTAGATTGCACATATTGAGATGGACAGATCCAATATGGCTATTGGACATAAGGAAAGGTCAACAAGCAGCCACACACATACAATCCAACTAAAGGTTGCACAGAACATGGATTCTCAACTGGACAGTGAACTATAGGCTGGACAGGGCATCCTAACATGCAATCTGAGTTCAATCAAGGTTCTGAACTAAGAGGGGAAACATGGACTGAACAATTTCCAGTTACAACATTCAGTCTAAAAGCTTATTTCGAACCTCCAATCCTTGTTATTCTCAGCCAAAATCCAAACTAAACTCACAACATCAAACCCCAACCTGAACTAAACCTAATCAAACTTAGGAAAACAAGGCTCAACTCAGGAAAACTGAGCTCTAAACTATGCTCTCTGCCTACTGCTCCTGCCCTGCTGCAGTTGCAATACAAAGTCAGGCCAAGCCAAACAGTGGCTGCCTACTGCACTGCTGCTGCAATGCACTGCCTGCAGCCACTGCAATGCAAGCCAAGGCATAGCTTTGCCTGTTGCAGCAATGCACTCCAAACCAGGCCAAGGCATGCTACTGCTAACTCCAAATTTCCCCTCCTATGGCAGTACAACCAGTTGTAAAGAGTTAATTGAAATGAGGAAAAAAGAAATATGGGAAACTAACCAATCTCAGGGTTAGGTGTGAGATATATGACAGGACAGTGTGCATATCAACCCAACAACCCAATATCAAACTAAACAATTAAACCATGCTCAACATCAACCTACACCCAGGAATCCAATACCACAATAGCTATCCTAATCTACTGGCATCAGCAGGAACCTAAGACTGAACCAATTTGTCCACCAAGTACCTAATCAACCTCTCCACTGAACTGGACAGTAGACTAAAAGGTAGTAATCTGGACACTAACACCATCCTAACCTTATTCACACCCTCACATGATACCCAATTACTGATACACCCCCAACCTGCAAACTGGAACCCAAACATACAAACCCAGTGTCATTAAAGTGTATGTGCAGTGAGGGTGTAGCATGGATCAAAGTGGTAGCATGGTAAAACATGTGAGCTAAAGTGCCAATATATTAGAGTGTGTGTGTGTTCGTGTGGAATGAGTGAATGTGAGCATGTGAGTGTTGAACATGAGTGTACAATGTCAACAGGAATGATCCTAAACCTGTCTAGACAGTGAACTTAAGTCCATTTCTGGATTGATGCAATTGAATGCAATGAATGGCAAAACATGTGAGCTAAATCTCAGGTTGATATGTAATCTACACCAGTACAAAGTACAAATCATCCCACAGTATTCAGATTACACATATAAGTTCCAACACCAAATTCGAATCAAATTATCTATAATCCAATCAACCTAAACTATATTAACATAAAAGAACATGGGATGACTGAGAATAAATCATAACCCAACCAATATGAATATTAAACACTGTTCAAATCTGCAAAACTCTTGATACTGGGAGTATCAGTAATTCGAACCCCCAACTCTCAGGAATTCCCTGTTCGAGTGTCTGAAACCCATTGATCAACTCTAAACTCAACCCAATCTCACAAACTCATCCCTAGGCATGTAATTATGTCACATATTAGCAAATTAGAATCATAATTAAACCATTTAAACTAGGAATCAAACACTGAAAAATAATAGAACTGAACACAGTGAAACAGTGTCGTGCACGTGTTCACTTAGGTCTAGGACACGGCACACGTGTCCTCGTGTCTCGTGGTCACGTGTCTAGGTTCGCCTAGGGTAGGGGAACGTTCCCACAGCCTGCAATGAGTCCACAATGTGTCGTGTCCAAGAAAACAGTGCGTATCAGTCGAGTGTCTGTGCGTGTGTGCAACAGTGGAGAAAACAGTGCGGGCATGTTTTCTTCGTGTACACACATCAAGGTCGTGTGAAATTTTACAAGTGTCATGTCAGTCACTAGGGGAACGTGTCCACAAAATTTGGTGTCAAACCATTGCATGTCGTGTCCGCAATCAGGGTCGAGCAGCAGGACACTGCACGGTGTCCTCGTGCACGCGTTCGTGTCCAATTTTGGACACGAAAGAGACACGAAATCCAATCAGTCTTCACAAAAATTAGTATACACATATAGAGCAACAAATTCATATAATTAGTTTTACAAAAATCGAAAATAAAATCCTTAGAGGCATTTAATCAAACACCTACAAAGCAATACGACAGGTGTCCGATACGGGCACCAAACGGACACGAAATCCACCCAAATTTTAGCGACACCTAGGGGACTCCTAGACCTAGCCCTACATGCAAAGAAAACCAAAATTTAAATCAATTTAAAAGGTTTTACCTATGTGTGCAAAAAGCTTGGAAAAGCTTCAAATGGGGGATTCCTCCTCTTGATGCCAAAAGCTCCAAATTGTCCCAAAGCTGGGATTAAATTCCACATTCAGAAAATAGGAGGAAATTAGGTTCTAATGCAAGAAACTAGGATTAAAAAGGAATTAAAATGGATTTATGGGGATTTTTGGAAGAGAGAAACTTACCCTTCTTTTCTCTAAGTGTAGAAATGATAAAAAGAGGCAAGCCCTAATGAACAAGTGTTTAAATATGGTGGGGATCCCTATGTGGCTGGTCATTTTGGGTTTGGTTTAGGGTTAGGGCTTCTAGTTATGGGCCATGGGCCAAGTCATAAGTCATTGAGTCATGAAATCATAAGTCATTTCATTAAAACATAAATCGTGAAATGATTTCACTCAAACTAATCCTCATATTCCAAAATTAGTCCCTAATGACTAAAAGTAGGTTATCCCAAGTTAGACTAGGGTTACCATAGCTAGGGTTAGCTTCTAGGCTAGTCCACTAGGCCTCAACAAGTCAAAGTCAAACTAGAATTTACCAATTCAACAAATTACCAAATAATTCAAATAAGTCAAAATGACCAAATTACCCTAGGTTAAAAATGATAATTAATCATCCTAATGACATGGTTAGGCTCTAGGTCATGCAGTCTCTCAGGTTTCACTAGCAACACATCAAAATCACAAGTCATGACTTAACCAGTTTAGTTTAAATAGTTTAAAAAAATTATTAAAAATCACTAAAAATCATAATGTGAATTAAATATCAATAATAATTATTATAATTACAAAATTCCAAAAATACCCTCATCTGGAAAACTGGGTGTTACAATCCTACCCACCTTAGAAAAATTTCGTCCTCGAAATTAAGATGATCGCACCCTTCCTAGGTCAAACCCCCAGCAAATCAAGGTCAAAGCAACACAATCCTACTGGTCGTGATTTCACAGTCTCGAACGGGGTAGCTACACTATCTAGCAAATCACAAACGATATCCTGACAGGTACTAATGGAATCACACAGGAAAGTGGGAAGGAAGAGTGAGAAGGACAAACCTGCTAACCCGTCACCCGTAGCGTCGGTCTACTCGACTGTCAGCACAGAAGCCCTGCCCCTCTGGGGTGTATCCCTCTACTGGTGCAGGGCACGGTGCTGCGCTACAGGTGGCCTATCTCCCTCTATCTAATCCTTGACACTCAAGTAATACCCACCCTGATATTCTACTCAATTTCTCTAGGGCACCATATATATGGTATCTATCCTGCAATCTAATAATCATACCCGTCTATCCAGAACCATGTCACCAGAATCCTTGTCACACCAGTAAGTATGGCTGCGATAATTCATAGAGTCCACAACTAATGTACATACATCTAGAATAATGGTATTTAAAATTTTCGCATTGCCGCTAGCTTGGCTGCGAAAACTTTAAATTCCCACACCCGAGAAATACATCCAAAATCGGACTCTATCTCATCGCCCAACCAACTGATATGGCCGTAGAAGACTCTAGATTCCATGACTGAGGCAACCTAGCCCATAATGTTATCTTGGTAGAAAATCAAGTCAAATACGAATACCAAGAATCAATTTCAACGATGAACAAGGAAGATAGACAGATACTGTCAGAATCAAATTTCGAGATAGTTTATAACGAGATTCTCAAGGGTCATCCCAGGAATCTTCTCAAGTAGTCCTAACTGTGATTGAGTGCCTCTCCGGTAAAGCCTATCTCTCAATCCTATCGCAGGCTCGCAGCAGTACAACTAAGTCGCCGTACTACCACGATATCGCACTAATGCGACTCTCGACCTGCATGGGCCACCACTAAAAACGTGTCACGACCCGCACCCACTGTGAGGGTACGAATACGTAACGACGCCCAGCCAACGTCGCAGTATCGGCGGTAGAACGCTGTCCTAGGTTACTATCTAATCAACAACTTACGCAATTATATAAAGTACTCGTCAAATCTCAACTCCGAACGGAGGACAAGTATAGATATAATGAATCTCAATCACAGTCTAAGAACGATAAGATATCACAGAAGATTAAAACTAAGACTAATAACAGAAATAAATCCAACAACTAAAATAATATAAACTCAGACAATCTCAACTACAATCTCAACTCATATACAACTCCAGTTCTAAAACATGAAAGTTAAACAAACGAATAGCTAGTCTCCCGATCACTCCTGAGTGTCGGGGCCATAGGTAGCTAAGCCATCTCCTGCTCCAGGACAAGTAGGGCAAATGTCCTCAGGGCAGTCATCTGTAATATTTTCAACAGGTCCAGTCAGGACAGGAACGAGCACATCTCATCCAGAAAATCCAAGTAATGACAAATACTATAAACAGTTATAGATAGTTATATTGATGATAATGGCAGTTTTATACAGGTAATGATGTAGAGAAATAACAAAGGTACAAGGAAAGTAAGGTAATGAAATAAAAGAAGAATGATGGCAAGGAAGACTGCAAAATAAGATCTAGCTGAACTAGGGTAACATGTTATAAGTCCAGTTTGTACAATGTAAGTTGAGTAAAATCCCAATGTGAGTCTAATACAATTTGAGTCTAGTAAATGATTCTTGTACATGATGATTCTAGTAGATGATTCTTCTCAATAATTTGAGTGAAGTAATTCTTGTAAGATTCTTGTACATTAATCCTTGTAGGTGATTCTTGTAATGAGTACGGCACATCGTACGCTCGGCCAAACGGTGATGTCTATCATTCTTGTTATACGGCACATCGCACGCTCGGCCAAGCGGCGATGACTATCATTCTTGTAATACGGCACATCGCACGCTCGGCCAAACGGCGATGGCTATCATTCTTGTAATGATGATTCTTGTATGATTTGTACATTTAATACTTGTAGGTGTTTGTAGTAGATGAGTCTTGTGAGTGATTCGAGTAATAGGGTTAGACAAATCAAGTACATGTATTGCGAGTAAATGAATCTAAAATATTAATACATGTTGTGACAGAGAATCAAATAGAACTATACTAGAACTGAATCACAGTAATCATCAAATAAATAAAAGAACTATCAGAGAATGTACTCGCCTGCTACTCTGAGAAGAGTAGTGTAATATCAGATGCCTGCACCAGAGTCACAATGTCCTAAATAGAGCAGTACAGGTTATAATATGTTTAAAATAAGACAAATGATGGTTATGATACAATCTACATGATTTTTAGGTCAATCTAGGTCAAAGTCAACTCTAAGTCGAACCTGGTCAACTGTCTAGGTCAAACTAGGTCACTGGTCACACCTAGACTCAATGTTGACTTTTGGTCAACTAGACTATTTGGGTCAAAATCTCTATATCATATCACATATCCTAGTATACCACACAAGGCCTATATCATTTATATATACAAATCACGTTAATACATGGTTTCACACTTATCCACATCAATAACTCTCTAACTAGAAAACAATACTAGATGCCCCATATATATAATATATGTTGTGGATAACCCAAGCCAATATCCTATAACAACTATATGTTACTACACCTATATCCATAGACATATGCATCTCAAGTACACAAAGCTATATGTATATATATATATATATATATATATATATATATATATATATATATATATATATATATATATATATATATATATATACTCACAACATATGCATACATCTCATGTAATATAATATATATATATATATATATATATATATATATATATATATACATGCATTTACATACATACATGCTTATATGCATACAGGCCTACCTACCAATGCTAACAAAAGAAATGTGGACTGAAAGGATGGAGAATCTGGACTGAAGGTAGAGATATACCCTATGGTCCCATACTCAAGTAGAGGCCTGGTTTGATATCCTAGATTGTACATATTGAGATGGACAGATCCAATATGGCTATTGGGCAGAAGGAAAGGTCAACAAGCAGCCACACACACATACAATCCAACTAAAGGTTGCACAGAACATGGATTCTCAACTGGACAGTGAACTATAGGCTGGACAGGGCATCCTAACATGCAATCTGAGTTCAATCAAGGTTCTGAACTAAGAGGGGAAACATGGACTGAACAATTTCCAGTTACAACATTCAGTCCAAAAGCTTATTTCGAACCTCCAATCCTTGTTATCCTCAGCCAAAAATCCAAACTAAACTCACAACATCAAACCCCAACCTGAACTAAACCTAATCAAACTTAGGAAAATAAGGCTCAACTCAGGAAAACTGAGCTCTAACCTATGCTCTCTGCCTACTGCTCCTGCCCTGCTGCAGTTGCAATGCAAAGTCAGGCCAAGCCAACAGTGGCTGCCTACTGCACTGCTGCTGCAATGCACTGCCTGCAGCCATTGCAATGCAAGCCAAGGCATAGCTTTGCATGTTGCAGCAATGCACTCCAAACCAGGCCAAGGCATGCTACTGCTAACTCCAAATTGCCCCTCCTATGGCAGTACAACCAGTTGTAAAGAGTTAATTGAAATGAGGAAAAAAGGAATATGGGAAACTAACCAATCTCAGGGTTAGGTGTGAGATATGTGACAGGACAGTGTGCATATCAACCCAACAACCCAATATCAAACTAAACAATTAAACCCTTGCTCAACATCAACCTACACCCAGGAATCCAATACCACAATAGCTATCCTAATCTACTGGCATCAGCAGGAACCTAAGACTGAACCAATTTGTCCACCAAGTACCTAATCAACCTCTCCACTGAACTGGACAGTAGACTAAAAGGTAGTAATCTGGACACTAACACCATCCTAACCTTATTCACACCCTCACATGATACCCAAATTACTGATACACCTCCAACCTGCAAACTGGAACCCAAACATACAAACCCAGTGTCATTAAAGTGTATGTGCAGTGAGGTGTAGCATGGATCAAAGTGGTAGCATGGTAAAACATGTGAGCTAAAGTGCCAACATATTAGAGTGTGTGTGTGTGTGTGTTCGTGTGGAATGAGTGAATGTGAGCATGTGAGTGTTGAACATGAGTGTACAATGTCAACAGGAATGATCCTAAACCTGTCTAGACAGTGAACTTAAGTCCATTTCTGGACTGATGCAATTGAATGCAATGAATGGCAAAACATGTGAGCTAAATCTCAGGTTGATATGTAAATCTACACCAGTACAAAGTACAAATCATCCCACAGTGTTCAGATTACACATATAAGTTCCAACACCAAATTCAAATCAAATTATCTATAATCCAATCAACCTAAACTATATTAACATAAAAGAACATGGGATGACTGAGAATAAATCATAACCCAACCAATATGAATATTAAACACTGTTCAAATCTGCAAAACTCTTGATACTGGGAGTATCAGTAATTCGAACCCCCAACTCTCAGGAATTCCCTGTTCGAGTGTCTGAAACCCATTGATCAACTCTAAACTCAACCCACTCATCACTAGGCATGTAATTATGTCACATATTAGCAAATTAGAATCATAATTAAACCATTTAAACTAGGAATCAAACACTGAAAAATAATAGAACTGAACACAGTGAAACAGTGTCGTGCACGTGTTCACTTAGGTCTAGGACACGGCACACGTGTCCTCGTGTCTCGTGGTCACGTGTCTAGGTTCGCCTAGGGTAGGGGAACGTTTCCCACAGCCTGCAATGAGTCCATAATGTGTCGTGTCCAAGAAAACAGTGCGTATCAGTCGAGTGTCTGTGCGTGTGTGCAACAGTGGGGAAAACAGTACGGGCACGTTTTCTTCGTGCACACACATCAAGGTCGTGTGAAATTTTACAAGTGTCGTGTCAGTCACTAGGGGAACGTGTCTACAAAATTTGGTGTCAAACCATTGCGTGTCGTGTCCGCAATCAGGATCGAGCAGCAGGATACTGCACGGTGTCCTCGTGCACGCGTTCGTGTCCAATTTTGGACACGAAAGAGACACGAAAATCCAATCAGTCTTCACAAAAATTAGTATAGACATATAGAGCAACAAATTCATATAATTAGTTTTACAAAAATCGAAAATAAAATCCTTAGAGGCATTTAATCAAACACCTACAAAGCAATACGACACGTGTCCGATACGGGCACCAAACGGACACAAAATCCACCCAAATTTTAGGGACACCTAGGGGACTCCTAGACCTAGCCCTACATGCAAAGAAAACCAAAATTTAAATCAATTTAAAAGGTTTTACCTATGTGTACAAAAAGCTTGGAAAAGCTTCAAATGGGGAATTCCTCCTCTTGATGCCAAAAGCTCCAAATTGTCTCAAAGCTGGGATTAAATTCCACACTTAGAAAATAGGAGGAAATTAGGTTCTAATGCAAGAAACTAGGATTAAAAAGGAATTAAAATGGATTTATGGGGATTTTTGGAAGAGGGAAACTTACCCTTCTTTTCTCCAAGTGTAGGAATAATAAAAAGAGGCAAGCCCTAATGAACAAGTGTTTAAATAGGGTGGGGATCCCTATGTGGCTGGTCATTTTGGGTTTGGTTTAGGGTTAGGGCTTCTAGTTATGGGCCATGGGCCAAGTCATAAGTCATTGAGTCATGAAATCATAAGTCATTTCATTAAAACATAAATCGTGAAATAATTTCACTCAAACTAATCCTCCTATTCCAAAATTAGTCCCTAATGACTAAAAGTAGGTTATCCCAAGTTAGACTAGGGTTACCATAGCTAGGGTTAGCTTCTAGGCTAGTCCACTAGGCCTCAACAAGTCAAAGTCAAACTAGAATTTACCAATTCAACAAATCACCAAATAATTCAAATAAGTCAAAATGACCAAATTACCCTAGGTTAAAAATGATAATTAATCATCCTAATGATATGGTTAGGCTCTAGGTCATGCAGTCTCTCAGGTTTCACTAGCAACACATCAAAATCACAAGTCATGACTTAACCAGTTTAGTTTAAATAGTTTAAAAAAATTATTAAAAATCACTAAAAATCATAATGTGAATTAAATATCAATAATAATTATTATAATTACAAAATTCCAAAAATACCCTCATCTGGAAAACTGGGTGTTACACCATCTCAGCAGATGCATGGCTTAAGGATATTGAGGCTATTTTGACAGCAGCTAAGGTGCCGGCAGAAGAACGTGTGGATCTAGTGAAGTTGTTACTTCAGGATCTCGCACGTGATTGGTGGAAATCAGAGGAGATAGGCATCAGACGTCCTGTGGCTTGGTACGATTTTACAGCAAGATTCAAGACCAAGTACTATGGAGTTGTGGCGCAGTTCGAGCTACAACAGAAATTTATCAACCTCAAGCAGGCCGACAAGACGGTAGATGCTTATGCAGCGGAGTTCTGCAGATTGAGTAGGTTCGCCCCGGAGATGGTAGCAACAGAGAGCCAAAGGGCTATGAGTTCTAGCAAGGGTTTCATCTTGAGCTCTTGCAATTGATAGAGGGGCACAATTACCAGACTTTTGATGAAGTATTGACGGCAACCCGAAGGCATGAGATCACCATTCAAAGGATCACGACAAGAACTGGAGGTCAGAAGAGATCCCACAGTCAGATTGAAGGAGGAGGGACAGCAGCGCCCCGAACAACAGCACCATCCCTTGGCATTTGCATTCACGATGTGGCAATACGAGGGCCAGCACCACCACCAAGGCAACAGCAACAGCAGCAGAGGAAGAACCAGCAACCCCCAGCGGGCTGCACTTATTGTGGAAAGGTAGGGCACACTAGAGATGTGTGTCGAATATTGAACGGACAGTGTTTGATATGTGGAAATCTAGATCATCGGGTTACCACCTGTCCCATGAATTCGAGGTCAGGAGGACCAGTACAACAATTTCCTGCTCTGCCTGCACCAGGGCCAGGACAGTATCGAGGACCAGCGGTAGCAGTGAGACCGTTGGCACAGCGCCCGTTCATGACACAGGCTCAGATGTTTCGGCAGCAGGGACCGCCGATGCAGCAACACCAGCATAGACCACCCCAGCATCGTCAAGGCAGGGGCCAGCAGCAGCACCAAGCCAGGCCACAGTATGGGAACCAACAAGGAGGTCGAGGGCACGCATTCACTCTGTCCTTGGAAGAGGCATTGGCATCGGGAGATATTGTGGCAGGTAACATTCTCGTCGCCTCATATCCCGCAGTAGCATTGTTTGATTCGGGAGCGTCGCACTCATTTATATCTGCACAATTTGCAACACGGCTAGGAATGGAATTCGAGGCATTGCCAGGGAGGTTAAATATACTCACTGGTAATGGGCTCGTAGGAGTTAGTAGAGTTATTCTAGCATGTAGCATTGTAGTTTGCGGGCATTCCTTACCCGTCCGGTTGATAGAATTTCCTGTTGGAAATTTCGACGTTATCTTAGGCATGGACTGGCTGAAAGACAGTCATACGACAATAGATTATCGTAGAGGGAGTGTATCTTTTGATATTCCAGGCATGAAGCGGTTCACCTTAGTCAGATCAGTGGCAACTCAACAAGAGCAGGGAGTAGTGACGGCAATGGAAGAAGTTCAAGTTCCGAAGGTAGTTGAAGAGTTTCTGGACGTATTTCCCGAAGACCTTCTAGGTCTACCACCGGTTTGGGATATTGAGTTCAGCATAGAATTGGCACCTGGAACTAAACCGATATCAGATCGAGTTTACAGAATGGCGGATTCAGAGCAGGCCAAGGTATATCAGCACATAGAGGAACTGAAGGAGAAGAAGTTCATCCAAGCTAGCGTATCACCGTGGGCAGCACCAGTGGTACTTGTGGGGAAGAAGGATGGATCATCCAGATTGTGCATTGACTACAGGAAGCTTAACGCGGCAACAGTAAAGAACAAGTACCCATTATCCAGGATCGACGACTTATTTGATCAGTTGAGCAGGGCTAGAGTTTTCTCCAAGATAGATCTTCGTTCAGGGTATCATCAAGTAAGGGTTTGAAATGAGAATATTTCCAAGACAGCATTCAGGTCGAAGTATGGGCATTATGAATTCTTGGTAATACCGTTTGGTTTGACCAATGCTCCAGCAATATTCATGGATTTGATGAACCGCATCTTTATGCCGTACTTAGATCAGTTTGTCGTGGTGTTTCTCGACGACATTCTTGTATACTCTGCTAGTGAAGAGGAGCATGAAGACCACCTCAGAAAAGTGTTACAGGTTCTGAGAGAGAACCAGTTGTATGCCAAGCTCAGCAAGTGTGAGTTTTGGTCGGACCATATTTCATTTTTGGGGCACATCGTATCAGGAGCTGGAGTAGCAGTGGATCCCAAGAAAATTGAAGCAGTGGAGAGTTGGCCAGTACCCAAGACCGTAGCTGATGTACGGAGTTTCTTGGGATTGGCAGGATAGTACAGAAGGTTTGTATCAGATTTTACAAGACTTTCAGCGCCCATGACCCGCTTGACACGGAAGGATGTGCCATTTGTCTGGTCGGCAGAATGCCAGTCATCATTTGAGAATCTGAAGCAGAAGTTGATATCAGCACCTATTCTTACATTGCCAGTTGGACCCGGAGGTTTTACTGTATATTGTGATGCGTCAGGTAAAGGACTTGGATGTGTCCTCATGCAGCACGGGAAGGTGATAGCATATGCATTTAGGCAGCTTCGGGACCACGAGAAGAATTACCCAACTCATGACTTGGAGTTGGCGGCAGTAGTATTTGCTTTGAAGCTATGGAGGCATTACTTATATGGTGACCGAGTGGACATGTACACAGACCACAAAAGTCTGAAGTACATCTTTACTCAGAAGGAGCTGAACATGAGGCAGAGAAGATGGTTAGAACTGATCAAGGATTATGACGTGGAGCTTCAGTATCATCCAGGCAAGGCTAATATGGTAGCAGACGCTCTCAGCAGAAGAGGCGGCACATTTATGTTGACAACACAGAAGCACATTTTAGAAGATCTTCAGGAGATGGGCATAGAAATTATACTTCCTAGTGATGTAGGAGTTCTGGCAAGTCTACAAGTTCAATCTGACTTGGTAGACAGGATCAAGGCAGCTCAGGCACATGACCCAAGGATTCAGAAGCTTAGGACAGAATGTGAGTCAGGACTCAGGAAGGAGATAAAAATTCACGAAGATGGTACGCTTAGGTTTGGATCGCGTCTATGTGTGCCTAGTGGAGATATCAGACATGAGGTTATGACAGAAGCTCACAGTTCCCAGTATTCTGTACACCCTGGAGGGACCAAGATGTACCAAGATATCAAGCAACACTTCTGGTGGAACGGGATGAAGAGGGAGATAGCTAGATTCGTTTCCCGTTGCTTGGTATGTCAGCAAGTGAAGGCAGAACAGCAGAGGCCAGCTGGGTTATTGCAACCGCTTCCTATCCCGGAATGGAAGTGGGAACACATCACAATGGACTTTGTGACCGGTTTACCGAGATCACCAAGTGGTAAAAATGCTATTTGGGTGATAGTAGATCGGCTTACAAAGGTGGCACACTTTCTTTCTTTCAGAGTAGGGCAATCTACAGAAAAGTTGGCAGAGTTGTATATGCAACAGATAGTCAGACAGCATGGAGTCCCTGTCAGTATTGTGTCAGACCGAGATACCCGCTTTACATCACATTTCTGGAAGAGCTTATATCATAGTTTGGGTACCAAGTTAAGATTTAGCACGACTTACCATCCCCAGACAGACGGGCAATCAGAAAGAACAATTCAGACTTTAGAGGATATGTTGTGAGCATGCACTCTGGATTTTGGAGGGTCTTGGGAGAGCCACCTGCACTTAGTCGAGTTCTCATACAACAACAGTTATCAAGCCAGTATCCAGATGGCACCATTTGAAGTACTATATGGTAAGAAGTGTAGGTCGCCACTAGCATGGGATGATATCGGGGAGAGGAAGATGCTAGGCCCAGAAATGATTGTCCAGACCGTTGAAGTGGTTAAGGGAATTAGAGAGCGACTTCGAGTTGCACAGGATCGACATCGTCATTGGGCGGACCAGCATCGTAGGCCGCTAGAGTTTTCTGTTGGGGACCACGTATTCTTGCGGATCTCACCTACCCGTGGGGTCATTAGATTTGGCGTTCGCGGGAAGTTGAGTCCGCGATACGTAGGACCATTCGTTATCCTTGATAGGGTAGGCGATGTTGCTTACCGTTTATCCCTTCCACCTTCGTTACGAGAGGTGCATGACGTGTTTCATGTATCTCAGCTACGAAGGTATGTATCGGACCCCAGCCATATCCTTGATCATTCTGAGTTGGTTGTTGGTACCAACTTGTCTTACGAGGAGCAGCCGGTGTCCATTTTGGACCGAAGAGAGAAGATACTCAAGAACCGAACAATTAGCCTTGTCCGGGTTGCTTGGGGTCATCACTCATTAGGAGAGTCAACGTGGGAACGTGAGGATGATATCCGATCACGGTATCCACATCTGTTTGACTCACAAGGTATATTTCTTCCCGTGTACCTTGATTGTCTTAACCCCTCATGCTTGTCACCCCATGGATAGAACTACTTGATATCGTAGATTGCTAATATAGATATGTTATCTGCTAGTTAACATTGAAGAATGATTGCTTACTCAAGTTTCTGGTACCTAGATTAGTTTAGTTTTGATATTCCTATCCTGCTTGGATTTGAAATTCCGAGAACGGAATTTTTCTAAGGAGGGTGGAGATGTCACTTCCCGTTCCCAGAATACGTATTTTAATACATGTATTGCTTTAATATATTTATTTAATATTTAATCATGTATTATTCTGTAGTTAAACCCCTTCAATTTCATGTTCATTAATTTCCTGCAATTTTATTTCTGCATTTTATTTTTTGCTTTCATACTCTGCTTTAGCTTTACTTTGGGTTCGGCTTGGATTGAACTTAGTATGTTGTTTTATCTTGAACCGAACACAAACCCCCACCTACTACCACCCCTTCCATTTAAAGCCCATCCACTTTCTCTCCCTTCATTACTTCACCATTAATGTCCTTCTTCCTCATAACTCCACCCCCACCTACCAGCCCCAAGACAAGTGCCAAACTTGCTTCTTGATGGGTCCCCTATTTTTATTGTTCCATCATCTTCCTTACTTGGTTTTGAGTCTCTTTAGTACTTAGCAATTTCGATTTCCATGGTTCATTTCTTGTAGATCTAAGTTTAAAGCATTTTCGGATTTCTTAAGTTTTGATCTAGTAAACTTTGTTATCTTTGAGTTTTGATGGTTCCATGTTGTAGAGAATTTCGTTCTACCCCATTTTGACCTATGGAAGTTCCGATTTGGGCTTGGAATGAAGGATTTAGAGAGCTTGGAAGCAATGGTTTCCATGGTTCTATTCTCAGAAAATTCGGAGAAGAAGAACAGTCCCAGCCGCATGAAATCCTATTTCTCAGCCGCATGAAATCTTTATTTCTCAGCCGCATGAAATCTTTATTTTTCAGCCGCATAAAATCTTTATTTTCCAGCCGCATGAAATCTTATTTTCCAGCCGCATGAAATCTTTATTTCTCAGCCGCATGAAATCTTTATTTTCCAGCCGCATGAAATCTTTATTTCTCAGCCGCATGAAATCTTTATTTCTCAGCCGCATGAAATCTTATTTTCCAGCCGCATGAAATCTTATTTTCCAGCCGCATGAAATCTTTATTTCCCAGCCGCATGAAATCTTTATTTCTCAGCCGCATGGAATCTTTATTTCCGCATAAAATCTTTATTTCCCAGCCGCATGAAATCTTTATTTTCCATCCGCATAAGATTTTATTTTCCAGTAGATAGGTATCCATCTATAGCCCATAATGCCTTTTTGGCTGGTTCTTGTCCCGAATTGACATTGATTGTTATCTTGACTAATAAATTGATCATGCGTTCCTAGTTGGAACTAAGAGACTGGCTAGTCGTCTTATTGAATTGAATGAATGAGACACGTTCATATTAATTATGAACTATTGTAATCGATTGGCCGATCTCGAATATTGGCATACAGGCATATGCAGGCTTCAATTTATTTATTTTTCTACAAAAGCAGCATGTGTACTTTATGGTCAAGGCATGATTTATTCCGTGGTTAGTTTTAATTGTTACATTACGCTATGTAAGACCTACAACCTAACCGCACAGGTATCGTTTTAGAGTTGGGCATATCGTACTTTGTACGGAAGTACTCATTCTGAATGACCATGATCTACGGCATGGGATTTCACTTAACATAGAGGCTACTAAGTTAAATAAAATAATGATTACATGGAGAGAATGGATTCCCGAGTACTTACATGGCAGCCCTCTTTGGGACTATTAGTGCCCGACAGGCCGACTGGTTCCCACAGATACTGCAAATTTGTCACACGGACAGGAAGCGGTATCTGCTTATATTATTTATTGTATATTGATGACGGGCGTCCCGCTGGGACTCGTCTAATTCATGATTGGCGCAATTGATTGACTGGGTAGACTAGCCTTGCTTGCACATAGTAAGAACTGAGGAATCCTTTATCGCATAATTCCAAGATAACTTGGAACCCACAATAGCAAGCCGTAGTAGTTGCATGGCCATTTAAATTGATTTGGTTGTGTACTGTACCTACTCTGTTGACTAACTGAGATGATCAGAGTGTCAAGACATGACGGACCAACTTCTGTCCTTGTTTGGTTGGGAGGTTGGTTCGAAGTGTCGTGATGTTATGTGAATCCCAGTAGCGAGCAGAGACCTATTATTATATTCTCTTAGTTACTGGTTTAAATTTCTCATATCGTGCTTCCTTGTGGTACTTTCTATTAGAGGTCTAACCTCTCTGGTTTTGCATGGCCAGATCTAGAGCCAGTTCCCGAGGACTCAGCTTACTTCCACCTCCAAGATGGTCAATACTAGAGGGATGATCGCAGGAGGACTCGAGTGGGTTCCTAACTTCCCCGCTCGTTTTGTTACTTACTTTATATTTTGCCGTTTGGCACCGACATGTTAGTCGGATTGTCTTGTACTTACTTTCACATAATTGTAATTAAGTCAGACTGCAGCTGATAACAATTGTGTATACTTTGCTACATCATCTGGCTATGTTTTGTAAAGCCAGATATCGAGAACATTTTGACTGAGCGTTTGGGACGCCTTACTGCTTTATCTTACATGTTCTCTATTTCTGTTTCTTATTTGAATGATTGAGACAATAGATGTGAAGTGACCATAGTGAGACTTTCATGTAGTATGCACCCCCTCGTCTTTTAGACAGCATTGATCGTATTATACGGTATTCATCTACCCGTAATACGTAGCTGGCTGAGTCATTCCCCCGTTCTCCAGTATTCTGGTTCTGGGACGTGACAATAATCAAACACCATAACTCACCAACAATCAAGTTCATCATTAAAACTAGAATTTCAGACCTCAAGTTTGTTATCTGGAGATTGTTCAACGGAACACGCGTCATCATTTCAGTGAGTTGTTGTTGTCTTAGCTGCAACTCACGTCAATTCAACGATTCTAAAATCCCAATTCTTAACTTCAAATCCCTAAGTAGATTTTAAAATTATGGACAATAGAAGAGGATATGAAGGATAAATTGAAAGAAAAATAGAAATTTGGGATTCAATTAATAGCAGAAGAAAGAATGAAGCGAAAATTAAAATTAACAATTTCCATGAACACTTATCGTTGACCATCAATTCGCCTATGGAATTGGAAGACAAGAAGTTCTTCTTCTCTAGAATCGGAAGGGACAAACTTTTACTACTGTAAAAGTAATTACCAATTTTTTTCTTTTACCAACTCTTTTATTATATATTAATGCTATATAATATATATATATTACTAACTCTTAAAATTATTTGGGGCCCTTGAGTCTTGGTGCCCCGGACCCACGCCCTGTTTGCCCCTCCCCCGGGCCGCCCCTGGTTCGCGGAATAGAAGGAAAAAAATCAATTCCTTGACATTTCATTTCCTTTAAAAAATTATAATTTCTATTAATTTTTCTTTCCGAAGTTTGAAAATGCCAAAAAATTTGGAAAGAAAAATGAATACTTCAATGTGGAAAAGTGATTCCTTACTTGGATGGATGGAATCACTTTTTCCATAATTTTTCTTCTATTGGAAATCACTTTCTTTTTCTCCTCAATTCCTTTGGCACCTAAACATAGAAAAGTAACACTTTCCTTTTCCAACCCAATGATTCCGCGAACCATACAAGGCCTTAGATCAGTAGTGTTCCATTCATGGTTCTCTTGATAGTTGAGGAGCAGCCAGGTTCTGCAACTATAATTAAGACTTCTACTGTTCTACACATATAGTGGCAATTTAAGGTGTAACTGTAAGACTGGAATATCTCAACTACTAGCTGAAGAAAAACTGTAACTTGATATATTTTCCGGACTGCATTTTCCCTTGAAATCATCACTTATGTTTCTCTCTTTGATAATTTGATAGCTCTGGCCATTTCCCCCTTTTTCCTCTTTTTCTTTATTTTTTTGTTAGCATCCAACCAAAGAAAGCATTTGGTTAAAAATTTATTTTTTGAGAAAAGGTTGGATAATATCAAGAATTCCCAACCAAACTTCATTAATAAATGACTTTCGTATACAACTAGTAGCAAGAAGTTCAACGATATATATAGTAGCAAGAAGTTGTGTTTAGGTACCAAATATTATCAGGAGGACGTTTCTATATATTACAAACTGTCAACTAAACAACGTAGAGATTGGAAGCACTCAATTAAGCCTTAAAACTCTGTTAGATTGTTCCCTACGATTTTTCAGATTTACTGTATATTTTTAGGAACTTTTGATTAAGTTTGAAAAAAAACGTTAAGAAATTATTAACCTGTTAAAATGTAGGAATTACCATTTGAAAATCGTATCATGAAATCGCTTGTAACTTGACACATAGGTTCCTAATAGCCTCTACTATTTTTCAGAATTGTTAGAGATTTTTCTAAGGTAATATGGTATTTTTAAGAGGCCAAAAACTATTTATTTTATATTTAATAAACAATAAAAATAATTTTAATTAATTAAAACTAAGTTTTGAATTATTAATAGTTGACCCGCTAAGCCAACTAACAGTTGAATTTAGTAATTTGGGCCATTAAATCCATTGATGAGTAAGTCTGGGCCGTCGATCAAAACCCATTAATATAAACCCGGAACCAGACTAGTCTTTTAAGTTGTCAACCTTTATCGATCGTTTCCATCTTGATTAGAGCATCCACAGTGGCAACACTGCAAATCATACTCCAAATTATTTCAAACCATACTCCAAAAATTAATTTTGAAGTATTTCCTTCATGTTGGTACACAATGGTATACTCCAAATAAACACTCCAAATTGACAAGTGGCAACATCCCTTCTTTTTCCTCCTTAATTTTTTTCATAATTGACAAGTGGCAACACTCCAACAAAAATAATGAAGAAGAAAAGTAAATATGGTGGGCTCCAAGTAACTATAGCTTCACTAGTGGACTCTCCAAATTTGGAGTCATTTAGCTTTCTACTCTTTTTTAAGTGTGGACAAGAGTCCATTGTAGCCCTCAAGTGCTACAAAATTTGGCCAAAGATCAAATATAGCACTTGAAAAGAGTCCCACTGTGGATGCTCTTAAATTATGATCACTAAACTACGATTCTCATGTGTCAAAGGGAGGAAACAGATAATATGTCATATTTGTTGATGAGTCCGACCTCTCTAGCCTAGTGGTATTAGAGCGGACTCCTGGAGGGACCGGCAAGGTTCGAGTCCCCCAATTGTGTGTGTGAGTTGGATTTCAAAAACAAAAAACAAAAAATGTCATATTTGTTGATGATGATTCTGGTAGCATTCGCTACCTATAAAAATACGATAATGACTTATTGGAAAAATTATTCAGAGCTATTCCATTTATAGGTATAAAAGTCAAAAAAAAAAAATTATCTTCTCTTCTTCCTCAACACATCCAAGAAGAACAACAACAAGAAGAAGAACAAGAAAAAGAGAAAGAATGTGGGATGAGTTTTCTTCTCATCTTCTTCTTCTTCTCCGCCATTTTCAACCTCACCATCTCCATCAAAACTCTATTTTCCTTCTCATTTCCAATTTGCTTCTCACAAATAATGTACAAACCATAATATTGGTGGGTGAACAAATAATGTACAAATCCTTTGATGTGTGAACACGACATTCTTTGTGAAGCAGTCTCGGTTAACTTTTCGGCCGAACAATCCTATTTTTGCAGTCCTAAGATCGACCAAGTCGACTTTAGGACTGCCAAAATTTCTGCCAGTCCAAAATAATTTTAGGACCGTCAAAATTTTGGGCAGCCCTAAAATGGACTTACTGGACAAGAAGTCCATTTTAGGACTGTCCAAATTTCTGGCAGTCCTGGTAGTGGACAGGACTGCCAGAAATGGACAGGACTGCCAGAAATTTTGGCAGTCCCGACCGTCCAAAAATCTATTTTAGGTATAAATATATTTTAGAGATAAATCTCTCAATTTTCTTCATTAATGAATCTTCATAGATAAATCTATCTTATGGATAAATCTCCCAATTTTTAATTAACAAATAATTTAATTTTGGCCGTCCTATTTTAGAGATAAGTCTCTCAATTTTGTTCATTTCAATCTTTTTAAATCTAGAAAATTTTCATTCAAAATTTTAAATCTATTTAAAAATCTATTTAAGAAAACTCAAAATTTTAAGGGTCCGACTATACGCACCCCACCTATTTCTAAGTTGACCCCAATTTCTAAGTTTACCCCACTAATAGAAAACTAGACTGGATAAATTTCTAAGTCTACCCCAATTCTGGACAGAAATGCCCCTAACCCAAATGAAACATAACCCCACCCCAATCCACCATATCATTCAATTATTTCTAAGTCTACCCCAAACCCCAAACACACATTCAAACCCATCCCAACCTAACCCTAAAACTATCCTCCTCCTCCTCCTCCTCCTCCACCCCATTTTCGAACCGAACTCTCCCATTTGTACAACCCTAAAATTTCGAACGAAAACGCAGAAATTTTAAGAGTTTCCATCGGCACTGTTCGACCCTGGTTTGTCGGACGGATGTCAAACTGTTCGGCTCACGACAGTCGAACTTTCCTACTCTGTTCGACAACATCCTGCCGAACAGTTTGTATTTGTTCGACCATCACAGGTCGAACAGTATGGATTTGTACGTTCGACCTGTGTATGTCGAACACTTTTAATATGTTCGACCTGTGTATGTCGAACAGTACGAATTTGTCCGACTCGTTCAGGTCGAACAGTTCGCGAATTTTGTTTTTTTTTTTTTTTTCAAAATCGAAACAGCCCAATCACTACTCGAAACAAAAACATTAGTAGGAAGATCTTCTATCATTACTTTGGCCCTCCATTGTAATTTCTTTAAGCTTCAAATAATGTCTTCTAGGGTTTTTAGGTTTGAGGAAGATAGGTTGGGATGTAGAGTTAGAAATAGAAAAAGGATAAATCAGTCATTTAACAATACAACTTAAGTTACTCAAAAAAGTTGGGGTCAACTTAGAAATAGGTGGGGTGCGTATAGTCGGACCCAAATTTTAAATCTATCTTATAGATAAGTCTCTTAATTTTGGTCATTTTAAAATAAACCTTCACATATACGGTCTATAAATCCATTTTAGGTATAAATCTATTTTAAAGATAAGTCTCTCATTTTTGTTCATTTCAATCTATTTAAATCCAGAAAATTTTCAATTCAAAATTTTAGATCTATTTAAATCTATCTAAAATCTATTTAAAAACACTCAAAAAATTTAATCTATTTCAGGACTGCCACTATTTCTGGCAGTACTCAATATTACTAAGACTGTCAGAAATTGTGGCAGTCCTGAAATGCATTTGATGTACATCAGGACTGCCACAATTTCTGGCAGTCCTTAATACTTCTAGGACTGCGAGAAATTGTGGCAGTCCTGGAATGCACTTGATGTACATCAGGACTTCCACAAATTCTGGCAGTCCTATCAGTATTTAGGACTGTCAGAAACTATGGCAGTCTTAAAGTCGACTTGGCCGAATGTTGTTCGGACTTACTTCGATCATGAAATTGGTGACAAATAATTGAAATAAACATTACATTGTATATTTTTCATCATGATAATGTATACTTGGGTTTTGAGAATAAACATTACAAGAAGAATATGAGAGAAATTAGGGTTTTGGGAAGAGAGTCTTTGGGTGTCATCGAAATTGGAAATGAGAGCTTGGAGAAGGGGTTAAGATGAAGAAGAAGATGTATAGCTTGGGGAGTGGAAAATGGTGGAGAAGAAGAAGAAGAAGAAAGCTAAGGTTTTGGAAGAGAGAGTGAAATTGTAAAATGAAGCTCAAAATTTGGGTTCGGGTGTGTGTGTGTGTGGGTGGGTGGGTGGGGGGGGGGGGAGGGGAGACAGCCCAATGAGTAAGAAAATGTGATGTCCTGAGTAATTTTCTCTCAAACATGGGCTAGTCTCAATCTTGATATGCCCTGATCAACTTTTGATGTGCCCTCATAAACAACCTTTTGGAAAAACCAGGTATCGCACACCTAAGCGGCTAAGCCTGTAACAAAACAAGTTGACACTTTGCTAAAAATGACTATTCGAAACCCTATAGGTTCGAATAACATATTAGGCTATTTTAGAATTTTCAGGGACTTTCTGAAATGTTTAGACTAGTAAAACCCAAGATACCTATTTACTAATGGCTTTTTAGAAATTATTCCGAGGCATACGAAAGTATTTTAGCATCAAACTTTTACATTAGGTTTAAAGCCCAAATATATTGTGTAGAGTTTATTAGGAATTTATTTGACTATTTTTAGGTTTTATTTTGGAATTATTTAGAGCTAAAAGCACTTACTGATTAATTTTCAGCATTAATATAATTCAAAAACTTAATTAAAAATTATAACTCCAACCCCAACCGCCTTGGGGGGGGGGGGGGGGGGGGGGGGGGGGGGGGGGGCACCTGTCAGCTATCCTGGTCAAACAATCACTCCCGCGCAAAAAAAAAAACCCACATGGGTGCAACACCCACAGGTTCTCCCAATCTGTCGGACTCGGGCTCTGAAGTCGAGTCAAGTCAAGACTCGAGTCTGAATTCACTTTAGACACATAATTTGGGCGACACGGGTCCAAATCCTACCACGTGGCAAGTCGAGCCTATAGTGTCCCGTCCTGCTCAATCAATCGGAGGAATCGAAACGCCAACGGCGTTCGGACATAGCCATGCAACGGCTTGCTCTAAGACCCGCACGGTCGAGGCGACTCCTCGCTCAGGTGGGTGTCTTCGGTGAACTTGCCTCAGCTTGGCCTTCGTACTAATAAAACGAAAGTTTTCAAATGCACAAGTAGGCTTGATAATAAAAGAGTCGAATCCACATAGCTAAGAAAATAATTCCAACTTGGGTCAAACTGAGTTAGAACATGGAAAAAGGTCCCACGGTCGGCTTAGAAGTGTTGTACGATGGCTTTCAAAAATGACACTCGGTCCTTCGTCCCGTGGCTTGGGAGAAGGAAAGTTGGTCTTCGCCACAAAGCTATGAATTAGACGAAATCATAGGCGTCGTATCGCACGGCTTGTGGCATAAGTCTAGGCACCCAAAGAACTTGGTTGTTCAAAGTCGAAAGCGTGCACGGCACGTTCCCACGATGCAAGGCTTGACGCAGTCTTTGCTCGTCAAATTGTTGCACGATTAAGTTAGGCAAAGTTATGTTAGGCTATCGGAGTAGTAGCAAAGACGGTCCTACGAGTTCTACGGCTGGGCATAACCACATAGTCCTAGGTCTCAAAGCTCGTCATATGGAGTATGTGTTGGGCGGTAGTATCGCATAGAACATAAGTTGGCTTAAGGCACGATGTCACGGACTTAGTGTTTTAAGGCACTAGCTACGGTTGATTCAAATTGAGTTTGGAAAAAAGGGCTATCAAATAAGGCTTTCCTGAGTTGAGTAAAAATGATAGGACAAAATGGAAAAATACTCGCGACCATGGATCGTCGAGGCGGTCTCAAATACTAGAAGTCTTGAACTTGGTCTTAAAGAGATGGTAACACTAGTAGAAGAATGACTGTGTAAGACGTTAGTTAGAGTCGAGTCTTGCATGGTCATTTGGACAACTTGTCGACAAGGACGATTGTTTCCTCGGAACGACAACCTGGGGCCACAGGATTGTTCCGGCCTAGGAGGAACAGGTATAGCTAATGCTGCAGGCAACCAGGTATTCGATGGACGGTCATTGGAGCTCGCTACTTGCTTTGGCCGGGCCATCCTATTCCTAGCTATGTTCGGGTATGGCTTGTGATGCCAGTGATCCTTCATATAGATGAGTCGGCATAATAGCGACGATCCGCGTGTATGCCTTTGGATTGAGTCGAGTATTGTGTGCACGGTATCAATGAGTCGAGTTGAATGTGTGTACGATCAGAACACAATGTTTGGGCCTAAGATTTGGCTACAACACAGACACGTGCTTCGGCACGAGATGTGGCGTCGAGTATTAAGTTGTTGGCATAGAGTTACATAATTGGATTTGAGTTGTTTCGAGTTTAAGTCAGGAAGCGCCGAAGGGCAAAGTTGGTTAAATGACACATAGTTCACAAATCTTGATCGAGTCAGTTGATAATTAAAGCAGCAAGGACGACGAGGCGGCAATATGGTTAAGTCACACTGAGTTGCGAGGCACGACCTTAATAAGGACACACAAATAGGTCTTATGATACGACCACGATGTTAGCACAATGGACTTGTAGGTCACATGGAAATTGGGTACTATCGCGTAGTTGCATCTCTGAGTATGGGTCGAAAGGCAAGCACGACTTGATAAGTTGACGTTGTTGACACGAGAAGGGTATAGAGGTAAAGTATAAGTAAGTTGATGGTGCAAGGCACGGGGATGGTCTAAAGACACAAAAATAGGCCGAGAGTCTGTCCTAAAACTGATCCTAAGGCAAGAGTAGATAAACAATCATAAGAGGACTATGTTGCACAAAAGTAAATGAACGTGTTGGTTTGGTATGGGTGGGCGAGGAGCTCACTCCACCAGTACAGTTGAGTATTGACACCGACACAGTGTTTCATGTGCAGGCTCAGGTAGAAGCTCATTGGCACGGAGCTCGCTTGAATGCGTCGAGGCACGGAGTTCCTTGGCGTTTCAAGGCGCGCGACCGCTTGGAGTCTGGACTTATACGAGACATAATGTATAGACATCGCCTATCTGGAGCATCTGATGGCTTATCAAGTTGTATTGAGAGAAGAGAGAGAGAAGAGAGCATAGTGACTTGTATTGTGAGAAGAGTGAGCTCGAGTGATTGTAATCTTGGCCTCGTGCCAACCTATGTAATATTTGTTTCAATATCAATAAAGAGCTATTTGCATGACTTGTGTTTTGTTTCAAGTTTCCGCTAATATTAATCAATGTTTCAGCTTGAGACTTATGTACGACGACCTCGTCGCTTAGCCTGTAATCGGTCGTTATGGAATCCGCCTTGCTTGAGCGCAATCTAGGCTCACACGGCATCACACCCTAGCGAGGATGATCGGTCCTACGGGACCAGGGCATGACATAATGGTATCAGAGCACGGCTTTACGTCCTTGGACTTTCGATTAAATTCTTTAACTTCGATGATGTCCCGCAAACTCTGATGTTCCGCAATCGATATTGTTGGTGCGCTCTCTCTCAAATGTCCCACTGGATGTCCATACAATAAGTCTATATATTTTGCAAATCGTATGAGAATAGTTTTTGACAAAACTAAAAGATGGTTCGTGTAAAGCACGGTTGGCTAAGTCGGGCTGGACATATACACCAAAATTGCGTCAGGCGAGAATGAGTTAGACTCGATCCATAAAAGTGTTGGGTGTAGTGCCCCGCTCCTGTTGGAGCGAAGCACTATGTAATAGGCTCGTGGCAAGTCAGACATGGTCGGAAACATAGATGGCTAGTCTGACTCGGCGACGAGTTTGGTATACAAAAAACCATGGCATCAATAAAATCGATTTGGACGAGTGATATGAGTACCGTTCCAACTAATGGATCGGCTACTGTTGGAATAAGTCCTAGATGCAGTAGGCGGCGTCTTGGCGAATGAACTCTAAAGGGAGCGACGCAACCCGTCTGCTGTTAGTTTTATTGGTTTTTTTTGGCTTTCTGAATGAATTGTTGCGGGGATTTGATAGTGTGCTTTCGCGTCGATTTTTGAATACGTCTTTGGAATTTCGAAGGAGGGATTGAAGGAAGGGTTCTAATTTGATGCTCGTGCCATTGCAGGAGTTCGTGTAACTGACGCTTGACCGTCGTGAAGCGTTCTCCTACTCTCGACGCAATCTCTTTAGGTGGGTGGTTCTTCGGCCCCTTCTTTTCTACTCCTTCCCGCCAACTAAATTCTTAAAGTTCAACGTTCAAATCGATGATGCTAATAGGATGTATGCTTTGCCACTAAGATCAAGAACTCGGGATAATATAGCAATCTAGAGAAGTTAACTCGAAATCTATAAGTTCACACTAAGTAAAGAAAAGATAAAGTTCTAGGAAAGAGATAGAATTTATCTCATGCTCTGCAAAACATAATGAAGAAACTTTGGTTACGGTATATCGCGCCTCGGAGAATTTGGTGCCTACGGGATGCTAAATCAGAACGTACGGTTTCGGGGAAAAAGGACCCTTGCACGAGCAGAAATGATTATGTGGTTTGATAATGGTTACGCTATGCAATTTACTTCATACATATTAAACTGTTCATGCATTCGCATGGTCATGGACGACTTGTGCACAAGGTGAGCTTTCCTCGAGACGGTACCCGGGGCCCTGGGACCGAATCGGCCTAGGAGAAAATTATAGAAATCGTGCTTCGGCGCGAGGCATTGCGAGACCTCCAGTTAGGCTCGCAACCTGAAATGGTAGGGCGCGTCGCAATGCTACGTAATCGTCCTTCATGGTGTCGATATCACCAATGACCGCATATAGGATAGATTGCATGCTCACCTATTGTCTTATGCAGGTGGTAAGTATTATGTATATTTTGTGCAGGAAAGGAGCACGGCCGTGGTAAGAATGGTTAAAATTGGTTATGTTGTTATCGTTTAAAATGTGCCTTCGATATGAACTGCAATTCATATAGTTCTAAATAGAAAGATCACTTCGTATGCCAGAATCCTTAATAAGCAGTGTCGGTTTAGACGAGTGGGTTCGTCCCATCCAATAGCAAGTGTGCTAACCCCCAACTTCCCAGGTAATGAGCGCGCTGCGGGATCTCGAGACTAGACTGGAGCTGAAGAACGGGAGGCGGCGCGAAGCTCTCCTATTTTAAAGTATTTTGAAGCCCAATTCAGATCGAAGGCTTTTGTTCAAATGTATAAAGGGGCATGAATGTATGGAACGCCGAGGATTATTTCATGGCAAGCTTGTCGAGAGTTCTCTTTTGTGTTTCAAAGATGTAGCCGCAACGGCATATGTAATGTACAAATGACCTTGCACATATTTTGCAAGTTTTATGAATGAAAAGCTAAATTTCTTCCTATTCTATGTCTTTAACTCTCTGCACTGTTTAATTTCAACGCGTCGTGTCAAAGGAATTTCCAAGTGCACATTCTTGCCTTGTGCAAGTCCAATAAAGACTTGTACGGCATCACGTCCCGACCCGTGGGATCGATTTATATCGAGTCAAGACGATGGCGACCGATTCGGCGAGTCGGGACGTGACAAGTTGGTATCAAAGCACGGTTCACACCTCGGACCTCGCAAAATACTTTCTTTTAGATGCCGTTGTAATTTTTCAAAAACTATGCTTTTCGACATATGCGGCATGAAATAATCGTTCCATACATATAAGCCCGTAGATATTTTGAGAATACTAACGGATTTGCTCAATTTTGTAGGAATGCCGAAAAGAGCGGATGTCCCCGCTGTCAACGCCACGTTGATTAGCACGGATAGTACCGAAGACGCAACGCCTAGCGAATGCACCATGGAGCGATTACTGCGCCTCATGGAACTCCAACAGCGCCAGGCGGAGATGCAGCAACGACAGCTGCAAGAACAGATCCAGTCCCAAATCAACGCCCAACAAAAGCATATGGAGGCCCTGACCCGGATCGTGAGCACCATGCGACCCAACAGAACTCGACGACCGCCATGTCAGAAGAAGAAGTGCAACCCGTAGCGACGAAGCACATGTCTTCCTCCTCCCTGCTCAAGACGACCAAATTCAAGAAGATGAACCCGCCTAAATTCAACGGCCGAGCAGAGCCTGACGAAGTCATGGGGTGGCTAGTGAAGATTGAGGGTCTGTTCAATCTCCTCAACATCAAGGGGTCTAAAAAAGTCGGGTGTGCAGCCCTGCAGTTAAACTTGAGGGCCTACGACTGGTGGGAGGCGAAGAAACAAGAGCTCCAAGAGGCCAACACCAACGCCAAGATCTCGTGGGAGACGTTCAAACTGGCCTTCCTCGAGCAATACATTCCTCGTGCCCTTCGTCGACAAAAGGAAGAGGAGTTCATGTCCTTGAAGCAAAGAAACATGTCAGTTGAAGATTACGATGCGAAGTTCGCAAAGCTTGCGAAGTTTGTCGGGGCCTTTCTGCCGAACAAGGAGGCGTGGTGCGAGCGCTTCCAGCAAGGCCTGAATGACGATTTGCGTCGGGACGTCATGAACCAAAGATGCCAGACTTACAGGGAATCATATAACGCCGTCCTTGAAAGTGAGCGGATCTCAGAGGACCGGGTCAAGCGTCCGCAACAACTTCAACAAGCGTCCTCACGACGCGGGAGGCTCTGGTGTGCCAAAGCACCAAAACACGTTCGAGTATCGGGGGCCTCATCCTGGCGTACGGTGCCATCGCTGCGGCAAGATGGGACATCTGGCGGTCGATTGCCAAGGGGGATGCTTCAAGTGTGGCCAACTAGGTCACAAGGCGATAGATTGTCGAATGGGGAGGGCGAACCAATATTCACCAAGGAATGTCCAGAATCAGAACAGGGCGCCTCCCGCCCATGGCGCAAACGCAGTACCCGTGAACCCACAAAATCGCCAAGGTGCGCAAGGCCGAGTCTATGCACTAACTCGGGACGAAGCGTTCGCGTCCGACACTGTCGTGACAGCTTTACTACTCTATAAAAATATGCCTGCTACAGTACTGTTCGATTCGGGTGCTACGTATAGTTTCATATCTGCCGACTTTGTAGAAGAGAATAAATTACACATGCAACTATTAGATATGAATCTTAGCGTTAGCACTCCATCGGGAGTAGATATGCCTGCCACTAAAATTTGTAGGGATGGTTATATTTGCATCGGAGGGAAAAATCTATCCTTGGAAGTTATCGTCCTCGACATCAAGGAATACAATATAATCCTCGGCATGGATTGGTTGGGTGCATGCCACGCAACGATCGAGTGCGCGGAGAAGAGAGTTGTGTTCCGTCTTTCGGGCGAAATCGAGTTCTCTTATTCGTGCGGAGCAGCGTCAAGGCAATGATTATATCGGCAATTTCGGCAAGGCGTATGTTCATTCTGGTTGCAGCGGGTACCTAGCATCAGTTCGAGACACGAGGACGGAGATTGCAAGCACGGTCCAGACTGAAGTCGTGGCAGAATTTTCTGATGTGTTCCCAGACGAGTTGCCAGGGATGCCGCCGGACCGAGAGATAGAATTCAGCATCGACACCTTTTCGGACACCCGACCGATATCCAAAGCACCCTATTGAATGGCGCCGGCAGAGCTGAAGGAACTGAAAGCACAACTACAAGAGTTGCTAGATCGCGGATATATTCGTCCTAGCGTCTCCCTGTGGGGTGCTCCAGTGCTGTTTGTAAGGAAGAAGGATGGGTCGATGCGGCTGTGTATCGACTATCGAGAACTTAACAAAGCCACAGTACGAAACAAGTATCCGCTGTCGAGGATAGACGATTTGTTTGACCAGTTGCAAGGGGCGACGGTGTTTTCCAAGATTGATCTTCGCTCAGGCTACCATCAATTGAAGATCAAGTCCGAGGACGTGCCGAAGTCCGCCTTCCGAACTCGATATGGTCACTACGAATTTCTAGTCATGCCCTTCGGCTTGACAAACGCTCCTGCTGCGTTCATGGATCTGATGAATCGGGTGTTCCGACCGTACATAGACAAATTTGTTGTCGTATTTATCGATGACATTCTCATATATTCGAAAAGCAAGGACGAACACGTGGAGCACTTGAAGACGGTGCTACAGACTCTGCGTCAACACCAACTTTATGCCAAGTTAAGCAAGTGCGAGTTCTGGATGAGCAGCATGACGTTCCTTGGGCACGTTGTCTCAGCTGAAGGCGTCACGGTGGACCCAAAGAAAATTGAAGCGATAGTGGAATGGAAGCGGCCTACCTCAGCAGGCGACATCCGAAGTTTCCTCGGCTTGGCAGGCTACTACCGAAGATTTGAGAAAGACTTTGCCAAGATTGCGTCGCCTCTGACTCGCCTCACCCAGAAGGGAGTCGCATTCGAGTGGAACGATGCATGTGAATCTAGCTTTCAAGAGTTAAAGAAACGACTCATATCAGCGCCGATCCTTGCACTTCCGGACGGGCCAGAAGGGTTTCAAATATTTAGCGATGCATCGCGAACTGGTTTGGGATGCGTGCTTATGCAAAAGGATAAGGTGATTTCGTTTGCTTCGAGACAATTGAAGCAACATGAGAAAAATTACCCTACGCATGATCTTGAGTTAGCGGCGATCGTGTTCGCATTGAAGCTATGGCGGCACTATCTCTATGGTGTAGCTTGCAGCATCTATACGGATCACAAGAGCCTCAAATATATCTTTACCCAACGGGACTTGAGCTTACGGCAGCGGCGTTGGCTCGAACTCATCAAAGACTATGATCTGACTATCGAGTACACGCCAGGTAAGGGAAACGTCGTGGCAGACGCTCTGAGTAGAATGTTTGCTGCATGCTTGTCTTACAACCGTAACACACAGCGAGACCTGGCGGAGATGGGTATCGAACTCCGAATTCGCTACCGTGGAACACGATTGGCCCAATTGCACCTTGAGTCGAGCTTGCACAACAAGATAAAGACCGCACAGGAGGGCGACCCATTCCTGAAGAAGATGTGCGAGCTAATTTCGACGGGAAAGGCGACCGACTTTGTGGTGGACGAGGGCGGAATGATGCGGATGAAAGGGAGAATATGCGTGCCAGACCATGCCGAACTTAGAAAAGAGATTCTGACGGAGGCCCACTATGCGAAGTACTCTTTGCATCCCGGGAGTACCAAAATGTACAAAGACTTGCGCACGACCTTTTGGTGGCACGACATGAAGTGCAACATTTGTGTCACAGTGCATGGCCTGTCAACGAGTGAAGGCCGAGCATCAAAGACCAGTCGAGGAGCTACAGAACCTCGACATTCCAGTATGGAAGTGGAATGACATCTCTATGGATTTTATCATGGGCCTTCCGAAGACGTCGCGGGAAAATGATGCGATTTGGGTCATTGTCGATCGTTTGACCAAATCCGCTCATTTCATCGCTATCAAAGCATCGTGGAGCGTCGATCGGATTGCGCAGATCTATATCAATGAGATTGTCAGACTGCACGGGGTACCTGCCACAATCATTTCGGATAGGGATGGGCGATTCTTGTCACGTTTCTGGACGAGTCTACAAGCGGCACTGGACACTAAGCTGAACCTTAGCTCCGCGTATCACCCACAAACCGATGGCCAGACAGAAAGAGTGAATCAGATCATGGAGGATATGTTACGTCTGTGTGCAATAGAATTAAAGACTAGTTGGGACACGTACTTGCCGCTCGCGGAATTTGCGTACAACAACAGTTATCAATCGAGCATCCAGATGGCTCCTTATGAGGCGCTTTACGGGAGGAAGTGCCGATCTCCGATTTGCTGGGACGAAGTCGGGGAGCGACAGGTGCTCGGGCCAGAACTAGTCGAACAAGCCGTCGAGAAGGTCCGCATTATTCGAGATAGGCTCCGTGTTGCTCAGAGTCGACAAAAGAGTTATGCAGATACGCGTCGACGACCGTTAGAGTTCTTGGTTGGGGACCATGTGTTTCTGAAGGTGACGCCGATGCGGGGTATCATGCGATTCGGAGTAAAGGGCAAACTGAGTCCGAGATTCGTAGGGCCTTTCGAGATTCTCGAAAGAGTGGCGACAGTTGCTTACCTGATCGCGCTACCTCCTGCCCTGGCTGAAGTGCACGACGTCTTCCATGTCTCCCAACTTCGGAAGTACGTGCATGTCCCAAGTCATGTGGTTAGTTTCGATCAGTTGGAGCTGCGCGCCGATCTATCATACTCGGAGGAGCCCATGCAAATTTTGGACCGTAAAGAAAAGATCCTGCGAAGCCGATCGATGTCCTTGGTTCGCGTACTCTGGCGCAACGATTCCGTTGAGGAGTCGACGTGGAAACTAGAGGCGGAGATGAAGGAGAAGTACCCTTCACTCTTCACCGACGAAGGTCAGACCCTAGTTCTTAAGTTTCGGAATGAAATTTTTTCTTAGAGGTATATTATGTAGTGCTCCGCTCCCGTTGGAGCGAAGCACTATGTAATAGGCTCATGGCAAGTCAGACATGGTCAGAAAAATAGATGGCTAGTCTGACTCGGCGACGAGTTTGGTAAACAAAAAACCATGGCATCAATAAAATCGATTTGGACGAGTGACATGAGTACCGTACCAACTAATGGATCGGCTACTGTTGGAATAAGTCCTAGATGCAGTAGGCGACGTCTTGGCGAATGAACTCTAAAGGGAGCGACGCAACCCTTCTGCTGTTGGTTTTATTGGTTTTCTTGGCTTTCTGAATGAATTGTTGCGGGGATTTGATAGTGTCCTTTCGCGTCGATTTTTGAATGCGTCTTTGGAATTTCGAAGGAGGGATTGAAGAAAGGATTCTAATTCGATGCTCGTGCCATTGCAAGAGTTCGTGTAACTGACGCTTGACCGTCGTGAAGCGTTCTCCTACTCTCGGCGCAATCTCTTTAGGTGGGTGGTTCTTCGGCCCCTTCTTTTCTACTCCTTTCCGCCAACTAAATTCTTAAAGTTCAACGTTCAAATCGATGATGCTAACAGGATGTATGCTTTGCCACTAAGATCAAGAACTCGGAATAATATAGCAATCTAGAGAAGTTAACTCGGAATCTATAAGTTCACACTAAGTAAAGAAAAGTTAAAGTTCTAGGAAAGAGATAGAATTTATCTCATGCTCTGCAAAACATAATGAAGAAACTTTGGTTACGGTATATCGCGCCTCGGAGAATTTGGTGCCTACGGGATGCTAAATCAGAACGTACGGTTTCAGGGAAAAAGGACCCTTGCACGAGTAGGAATGATTATGTAGTTTGATAATGGTTACGCTATGCAATTTACTTCATACATATTAAACTGTTCATGCATTCGCATGGTCATGGACGACTTGTGCACAAGGTGAGCTTTCCTCGAGACGGTACCCGGAGCCCTGGGACCGAATCGGCCTAGGAGGAAATTATGGAAATCGTGCTTTGGCGCGAGGCATTGCGAGACCTCCAGTTAGGCTCGCAACCTGAACTGGTAGGGCGCGTCGCAATGCTACGTAATCGTCCTTCATGGTGTCGATATCACCAATGACCGTATATATGATAGATTGCATGCTCACCTATTGTCTTATGCAGGTGGTAAGTATTATGCATATTTTGTGCAGGAAAGGAGCACGGTCGTGGTAAGAATGGTTAAAATTAGTTATGTTGTTATCGTTTAAAATGTGCCTTCGATATGAACTGCAATTCATATAGTTCTAAATAGAAAGATCATTTCATATGCCAGAATCCTTAATAAGCAGTGTCGGTTTAGACGAGTGGGTTCGTCCCATCCACTAGCAAGTGTGCTAACCCCCAACTCCCCAGGTAACGAGCGCACCGCGGGAGCTCGAGACTAGACTGGAGCTGAAGAACGGGAGGCGGCACGAAGCTCTCCTATTTTGAAGTATTTTGAAGCTCAATTCAGATCGAAGGCTTTTGTTCAAATGTATAAAGGGGCATGAATGTATGGAACGCCGAGGATTATTTCATGGCAAGCTTGTCGAGAGTTCTCTTTTGTGTTTCAAAGATGTAGCCGCAACGGCATATGTAATGTACAAATGACCTTGCACATATTTTGCAAGTTTTATGAATGAAAAGCTAAATTTCTTCCTATTCTATGTCTTTAACTCTCTGCACTGTTTAATTTCAACGCGTCGTGTCAAAGGAATTTCCAAGTGCACATTCTTGCCTTGTGCAAGTCCAATAAAGACTTGCACGACATCACGTCCCGACCCGTAGGATCGATTCATATCGAGTCAAGGCGATGGCGACCGATTCGGTGAGTCGGGACGTGACAGGGTAGTTGCGATAGGGATGACATCCGACGATGTTATCGTCGATGCGATATAGATGGGCGTGCTTGGAATTTGAGGAATGATTCGAATGAAGATTTGAAGTGATCGATTGTGAATTGTAAAACCCCTAAAATTTCTACTCTATTTTTATGTAAATTTAGTACTGATTAAAATTTTGTATTTTACGTAGTCGTATTGTACGTCGTGTACGAAAATTTTATTTTTCAAAACTGCTCGACGAGTGCGATTATGTGCGAGCGTATATATTTTTGAAAATATTATGTTTCTATTTTAAAAAAAAAGTTCCAAGATAATGTATATAATAATTATTTTGTTATCTTCCAAAATTTCAAATTGCTATTTTATTATAAAGCCTTTTATTTCTCAAATTTTTTTTATAAAATAATATTTATATTTCATACTAGAAAAGGCATAATTATGAAAACAATATTTTTGCATACATATATAATTAGTAATTATTTATTAGTTTATTTTTTTTATATGATTTTCGAAATTAATATTATTAGTATTTTAGAAAATATAATTGGAAATTATTTTGGCATCTAAAAATCTTGATTTGAATTTATGGAGTTATTTAAATATTTGTAATATGAATTATCATATTTGATTTCAAACTAAAAATCTATTTACATTTAAATTGAATTTGAATTTAGATTGAATATGGATTTAAATTTGCATTTAGTTTACTTATAGCTATTATCTAAATATGGTTTAAACAAACCCAAGCTTTATCCTAATGGGAATTCCCACATCCTATAGATAGGCAGGTACTCCTCCATAAATTTTACCATCCAAAATCATTCCTCCTACCCGTGCCTGTGCATCGTGTCCGTGTCCCCGTCCCGTCCCATCCACTATATGTATTTCTAGTACATATACATATTTTACTCCGTGTCCGACAACCCCGGACACCTATCCAGGTCGTGTCGGACATTCCCCGACACGACGACAGCTCCCCACCGTTCCTCCATATCCAGCCCCATCTCCTCCCGGTCGTCTGTCAACCCATCAGCCACACCGGCGCCATCCCGATCTCCCCCATTTCCCGGTCAAATCCCCCAAATGGCCACAGGACTCCAACCATCACCATCCTGGCCGTCCCCGGCGAACCGCAACCACCCCGCCATTATCACCACCACCAAAACCGCCATCGACACCACAGCATAGCAGAAAAGAAGGGGGGGGAAACGAGTGTTGCTCACCTCGACGCAGCCGCAACCTCCGCTGACCGCTGCCTCCTCCGTGTGTGGGCACACGACCGTCGCCTTCCGCCGTCCGGCGTCTCCCGCTCACGCGGAGTGGCCGACCACCTCGACCGACCTCCGCCGCTGCCGACCGGCGAGCCGCCGAACCCTCCATCCGCGCGCCTCCGCCAGTTCGCCGGGGGACGCCGTCCGCCGCTACCGACGCCTCTCCGGTCAGCCCAACCGCTCCTCCGCCTCGACGAATCCACCAGTCGCCTCTTCCCCGAAACCCTTATTTCTTTCCGCCGGAGATCTAACCGATGCCGCCGCCTCCGGAGCCTCAGCGCGTCATCACCGGCGTCGTCTCTCCACTGCGCCTCCGCGCTAGGCACTGACCGCCTCCGCGCCCTGCCCGCCGGCCACCCGGCCGAGCCCGCTGGTAAAACCCTCTGCTCTTCCCCCTTTTCTTTTCCCTCCCTCTCTCTCTCTCACTGCTGCTTCCCGAATGGTATAGAGCAGATATTTACTTAAGTGTTTAATTATATTATTATTAATAATAATAATTATTATTAGTAATATAATTAATGCTATTATTATTATTAGTATTATTATTATCATTAATAGTATTATTATTACTAATATTATCATTATTATTTATTATTAGTTTTATTATTATTATTATTATTATTATTATTATTATGATTATGATTATTATTATTATTATCATTATTAGAGTTATTATTATTATTATTAGTATCATTATTATTACTGTTAATTATTATTATTTTAATACTTTTGCTAGGTTAATCATTTTTATAATTATTAGTGTATTTGTTACTTAAATATTTATTTCTCTTATAAAAGATAGGTAAGATTTTGCAAAAATCTTATATTAGGAAATTGAGGTTATAAATATATTTTATTATATTGGGGCTTGGCCCTATAATTTTAAAATTTAATATTAGTCTAAATAATTTTCTAGAATTGCAAAATATTGTTTTGAATTATTTTGACTAATAAAAAGGTAGTTTCACATTATGATTTTTAAATATATATGCATTAAGATATTTTGTTAAGTATCATAAATATTTTCTAAAATAGATATATATTTATTCTCACCAAATTCTCCTCGATTATCATTATTAATCACGTCTGATCACACGTTTCTATTTTCTCGCGATATTAGGCCATGTTCGCATGGACTCGGCTATTGGACAAAACATGACGTCTCGATCATCGCACCACGCATGGAGACACACCAGGCAAGACACCTTGTCTTTACTGTTTAAATTTTTTGCTCAATATCATGCATGTTTTAGTTGTTTCTTTTAAATTATATGTAAGTGCAAATTTACTATATTTTATACAATTGACTTAGAGTTAAGGGACCACCGTATGTGCATCTCATAAACTGTCACGATGTGCCACGGATTGTGTGTGAGTGGTGAGTCGCATATAGCTTCGGACTTGCGTACCGACCGTACATCGGTGCGTACGGGCCGTGCGTTAGGATATAACTGTCAATAGATTGTGTAGAAGACTTGGCGGTTATTAAGGATTAAACAGTGTCGTGGAGACGACACATGTATAGTATCATTTGGGGGGAGGGGACAATTATTAGCGTAGGGGCTACATTTATTTTTACACACTTTTGGGGCCGAGAGTGACTCCTATGAGTATCACTTTCTGTCCCCGGGCGATAGTGTCTCGGATGAGCGCTACTTACTGCCTCTCTTATTACTCTGCTGATCTTACAGCCCCTGCGTAGAACGTTGTCCTCAAAGTGCATATCACCTAGAATGGATAGGAACCTTTACTCATGCATACTTTTCTGTTGAGCTTATTTATTCAGTTTATCGGCATGATATTATGTGTCTTGTTACGTCCCTCTGAGGACCTGGTTTTTTTTTTTCCCAGGTGTGTGTTTCGTGATTTCTTGCAGGTGCTCTAGCTAAGGCCATTCTTTCCTTCGTGATGACTGCTTTTGGACTTGTCATTGCTTCGCTCGACCAATCACATTCTTTGTATATTTCTTCTCTATTTAAATTAGTTGGTAGTGGACTTTGTCTCCGCCCATCATAAATATTCAAGTTGATTTCTATATTATAAGTTCTTTCATTGTGGATGAGATTTAGTTGTCTTGGATTACTACATTACAGCTTATGTATACATACGAGGTCCATGTATTTCGTATGTATACAGCTGGCATGTCTACGTACTTGGTCCTACGTATTTTGGGACTGGGGCGTTACATGTTTTTGTGGTGGCCCATGCAGGTCTAGTTTGCCGTTTCGGTTACATAACTGTATCGAACGGGCCTGCAATATAGGAGTAGAGTTTAGAATCTCATCCACCTACTTGACATCCTTTCTTGACTTCAACTTTCGAACTCTCGTTCGACCTCCTTGATTTACATCCTGCTTGAACCCCTTCTACCATAAACTCTTACTTTCGTGCTTAGTGACAATTAGAAAGATGACTACACTACTATATGTACTTATTGGTCAACCATATGGCTAGAAGGGTTACATTGGCAATTGGAATACATTTAAGGCTCTAATCGAATTAAAAAGGCATTTTTAAAAGGGTGTGATTTACCTATTGGTGATTTGTAAATAGGATAACAAAGGAAATTGTAATCTTGAGATTTCTAGGTAGTGATCATCAAAGGATTGATAGGATTTTATTTTATTTTTGATACTGCAGGAAAATAGTTGGAATCTATGCACAATTGAATTATTTTCGAATTTTGATATTTATGATCTATTGGATTATAGCTATACGTCTTTGAGCAAATATAAAACTGATTGATTTTCAAGTCGTGATATGTTATGATTTATTGAGTTATAGTTATACGTCTTTGGAACGGTTATAAATTTGGTTTGAAAATGATCTTGGATTTTAAATGTAGCAGTAGAAATTATTCTCGTACAACTTACGATTAGTATGTTTCTTAAATTTCAAATTTTAAGTGGAAGCAGTGATTTTTAAATTTTGGTTTAAAATATTCCGAAAGTTACAAAAAATAAATTTTTGAGGAAGATTTTCAAATTTTAAATTGTGGCATGTGATTTAGGATTTACAATTCTATTTAGATTTTGAGTAAATGTTTTGATTGAGATTATCAATAAATTGGCAAAAAAAAAAAAAAAAAAAAAAAATTTTTGGGTTGTCAGATTAGGGTTGATAAGTGCATTAAGATATTGAACTTCAATTTTGAGATTATTTTCCTTGCTAAGAGTCTTTCTGTAGTTATTTGAAAAAAAAAATTTTGTTTTAAAAATTTTTGATTGATTATGAGATTTTTATGGACTCGTGAATTATGAACTTTTGATTTCAATAGTTGGATTGAACGTTAAGTTTTGGAAAAGTTAGTAGTAACATGGTAAAAGATTACCTTGTGATTATTAAAGGAAATGAAATTGTTAGCCATAATCTAATTGGGCAGCTTAGAGTAAATACAATTTTGGTGGTTTATTGTTTTTTTAAAATTTTTATTAAGAGATTTTTGAGGAAACTCCAGTTTTTTTTTTTTTTTTTTTTTTTTTTGAGCTAGGAGTATTCTATACTAATTGCTATATCCCTCATGACCATGGTAGTAGTATATACACAAGTGTTGTTAATCATCTACCAAATTTACATGACTGTATCTCTATCTTGACACACTCGATTTTTCCCTCGAATCCCGATCTTTTATGGTAACCTTCTAACCCAGTTGCAAATCGAATGATGGTTAATTGTTCATTGACTGTATTCATTTAGGAGGCTTTTTCCCTCTCTCTAGAATTGTGATCCTAAATTATTTTGCTGAATTTCTAATTAGTTTTGTTGCATGTTTTAACTTGATCGCCTTTATTTTTGAGTATTACTATTCACCTCATGAACTCCCACTTTCTATTCTAGATATTTTGGCATCCCTTATCGTGACTTGAATATTTGGAGCACAACACTAGACTTTTCCTTCCAACAACTTTCGCAAGCAAGGCCTACACGAGCCCACCTTCATGTAGGTATATCACGTGCCACTAAAACACGTCTCCTGGTACTTTATTTTTATGATGCGACTTACGGGTCATAAAGACTGGACTCTAATCCCTACCGTGAAACCAATATACTTTTTAAACTTGAGATGAGACTCGACCTCGACTCCATTCTTTCGACCCAATATACAATTTTGTCCTACTTAATTCCTTACATGCTTCACCTTGCACTTTATCTTGACTGCTGGACCTATCACACCATTAGTTTAATTCTTTAAGTTGGGTAGAATACCTTATGAACTAGCCTTATGAACTAGCAACCCCTTTGACCTAGTGACCTATATTAGCAAGCTTATTTAGATCCTAGAATCTAGAGGACCTAACTCGTCTAGCCAACCAAGGACTTGGACAAGAAGACTATAGGACGACTGTATGACTTAGAATCGTTCTATCTTCTTTAAATCTAAAACTCTCGTGCCTATGTTTTTACCACTTTGACTAATGTTGCAACTATAATCTAGTTTTGCAAACTCATCCATTTATCGAGTTTGTTCATGACTCATGCTATTGAGCGGCCGCTCACTAACATATTGTCTAATCAGAACCTATGCATGATGGTCTGATCAACCGAATGCACATTGGTTCACTTTTGTCTATTATTCTGCGTGGATGGGGACACAGCAAAACTTGTCCTTTAGGGTCCCATCCACGACTGTCTTGGCAATTCCTTTGAAATTTTCGGTCGTCCTTGAATCCCGTACTCGTATTCGATAATATCGTCTTGAATCTCCTTATTGCGTTCGCTTTCACCTATTTTTGAAAGACGAAGGCGTTATACTAGAACTTCCTCTAGCCATCCTATCGATTACGACCATATCGTATTATTTTCCTATGATCTAGATCGCAATTTTTTTACGACATGATTTTGTCGAAACATTACCATTATTTATTCCCATCGATACCCCCTTGTGTATTCTTACCCCCTGCTAATTTTTAATTTCGAGGACGAAATTCTTTTAAGTTGGGTAGGATGTAAAACCCCTAAAATTTCTACTCTATTTTTATGTAAATTTAGTACTGATTAAAATTTTGTATTTTACGTAGTCGTATTGTACGTCGTGTACAAAAATTTTATTTTTCAAAACTGCTCGACGAGTGCGATTATGTGCGAGCGTATATATTTTTGAAAATATTATGTTTCTATTTTTAAAAAAAAAGTTCCAAGATAATGTATATAATAATTATTTTGTTATCTTCCAAAATTTCAAATTGCTATTTTATTATAAAGCCTTTTATTTCTCAAATTTTTTTTATAAAATAATATTTATATTTCATACTAGAAAAGGCATAATTATGAAAACAATATTTTTGCATACATATATAATTAGTAATTATTTATTAGTTTATTTTTTTTATATGATTTTCGAAATTAATATTATTAGTATTTTAGAAAATATAATTGGAAATTATTTTGGCATCTAAAAATCTTGATTTGAATTTATGGAGTTATTTAAATATTTGTAATATGAATTATCATATTTGATTTCAAACTAAAAATCTATTTACATTTAAATTGAATTTGAATTTAGATTGAATATGGATTTAAATTTGCATTTAGTTTACTTATAGCTATTATCTAAATATGGTTTAAACAAACCCAAGCTTTATCCTAATGGGAATTCCCACATCCTATAGATAGGCAGGTACTCCTCCATAAATTTTACCATCCAAAATCATTCCTCCTACCCGTGCCTGTGCATCGTGTCCGTGTCCCCGTCCCGTCCCATCCACTATATGTATTTCTAGTACATATACATATTTTACTCCGTGTCCGACAACCCCGGACACCTATCCAGGTCGTGTCGGACATTCCCCGACACGACGACAGCTCCCCACCGTTCCTCCATATCCAGCCCCATCTCCTCCCGGTCGTCTGTCAACCCATCAGCCACACCGGCGCCATCCCGATCTCCCCCATTTCCCGGTCAAATCCCCCAAATGGCCACAGGACTCCAACCATCACCATCCTGGCCGTCCCCGGCGAACCGCAACCACCCCGCCATTATCACCACCACCAAAACCGCCATCGACACCACAGCATAGCAGAAAAGAAGGGGGGGGAAACGAGTGTTGCTCACCTCGACGCAGCCGCAACCTCCGCTGACCGCTGCCTCCTCCGTGTGTGGGCACACGACCGTCGCCTTCCGCCGTCCGGCGTCTCCCGCTCACGCGGAGTGGCCGACCACCTCGACCGACCTCCGCCGCTGCCGACCGGCGAGCCGCCGAACCCTCCATCCGCGCGCCTCCGCCAGTTCGCCGGGGGACGCCGTCCGCCGCTACCGACGCCTCTCCGGTCAGCCCAACCGCTCCTCCGCCTCGACGAATCCACCAGTCGCCTCTTCCCCGAAACCCTTATTTCTTTCCGCCGGAGATCTAACCGATGCCGCCGCCTCCGGAGCCTCAGCGCGTCATCACCGGCGTCGTCTCTCCACTGCGCCTCCGCGCTAGGCACTGACCGCCTCCGCGCCCTGCCCGCCGGCCACCCGGCCGAGCCCGCTGGTAAAACCCTCTGCTCTTCCCCCTTTTCTTTTCCCTCCCTCTCTCTCTCTCACTGCTGCTTCCCGAATGGTATAGAGCAGATATTTACTTAAGTGTTTAATTATATTATTATTAATAATAATAATTATTATTAGTAATATAATTAATGCTATTATTATTATTAGTATTATTATTATCATTAATAGTATTATTATTACTAATATTATCATTATTATTTATTATTAGTTTTATTATTATTATTATTATTATTATTATTATTATGATTATGATTATTATTATTATTATCATTATTAGAGTTATTATTATTATTATTAGTATCATTATTATTACTGTTAATTATTATTATTTTAATACTTTTGCTAGGTTAATCATTTTTATAATTATTAGTGTATTTGTTACTTAAATATTTATTTCTCTTATAAAAGATAGGTAAGATTTTGCAAAAATCTTATATTAGGAAATTGAGGTTATAAATATATTTTATTATATTGGGGCTTGGCCCTATAATTTTAAAATTTAATATTAGTCTAAATAATTTTCTAGAATTGCAAAATATTGTTTTGAATTATTTTGACTAATAAAAAGGTAGTTTCACATTATGATTTTTAAATATATATGCATTAAGATATTTTGTTAAGTATCATAAATATTTTCTAAAATAGATATATATTTATTCTCACCAAATTCTCCTCGATTATCATTATTAATCACGTCTGATCACACGTTTCTATTTTCTCGCGATATTAGGCCATGTTCGCATGGACTCGGCTATTGGACAAAACATGACGTCTCGATCATCGCACCACGCATGGAGACACACCAGGCAAGACACCTTGTCTTTACTGTTTAAATTTTTTGCTCAATATCATGCATGTTTTAGTTGTTTCTTTTAAATTATATGTAAGTGCAAATTTACTATATTTTATACAATTGACTTAGAGTTAAGGGACCACCGTATGTGCATCTCATAAACTGTCACGATGTGCCACGGATTGTGTGTGAGTGGTGAGTCGCATATAGCTTCGGACTTGCGTACCGACCGTACATCGGTGCGTACGGGCCGTGCGTTAGGATATAACTGTCAATAGATTGTGTAGAAGACTTGGCGGTTATTAAGGATTAAACAGTGTCGTGGAGACGACACATGTATAGTATCATTTGGGGGGAGGGGACAATTATTAGCGTAGGGGCTACATTTATTTTTACACACTTTTGGGGCCGAGAGTGACTCCTATGAGTATCACTTTCTGTCCCCGGGCGATAGTGTCTCGGATGAGCGCTACTTACTGCCTCTCTTATTACTCTGCTGATCTTACAGCCCCTGCGTAGAACGTTGTCCTCAAAGTGCATATCACCTAGAATGGATAGGAACCTTTACTCATGCATACTTTTCTGTTGAGCTTATTTATTCAGTTTATCGGCATGATATTATGTGTCTTGTTACGTCCCTCTGAGGACCTGGTTTTTTTTTTCCCAGGTGTGTGTTTCGTGATTTCTTGCAGGTGCTCTAGCTAAGGCCATTCTTTCCTTCGTGATGACTGCTTTTGGACTTGTCATTGCTTCGCTCGACCAATCACATTCTTTGTATATTTCTTCTCTATTTAAATTAGTTGGTAGTGGACTTTGTCTCCGCCCATCATAAATATTCAAGTTGATTTCTATATTATAAGTTCTTTCATTGTGGATGAGATTTAGTTGTCTTGGATTACTACATTACAGCTTATGTATACATACGAGGTCCATGTATTTCGTATGTATACAGCTGGCATGTCTACGTACTTGGTCCTACGTATTTTGGGACTGGGGCGTTACATGTTTTTGTGGTGGCCCATGCAGGTCTAGTTTGCCGTTTCGGTTACATAACTGTATCGAACGGGCCTGCAATATAGGAGTAGAGTTTAGAATCTCATCCACCTACTTGACATCCTTTCTTGACTTCAACTTTCGAACTCTCGTTCGACCTCCTTGATTTACATCCTGCTTGAACCCCTTCTACCATAAACTCTTACTTTCGTGCTTAGTGACAATTAGAAAGATGACTACACTACTATATGTACTTATTGGTCAACCATATGGCTAGAAGGGTTACATTGGCAATTGGAATACATTTAAGGCTCTAATCGAATTAAAAAGGCATTTTTAAAAGGGTGTGATTTACCTATTGGTGATTTGTAAATAGGATAACAAAGGAAATTGTAATCTTGAGATTTCTAGGTAGTGATCATCAAAGGATTGATAGGATTTTATTTTATTTTTGATACTGCAGGAAAATAGTTGGAATCTATGCACAATTGAATTATTTTCGAATTTTGATATTTATGATCTATTGGATTATAGCTATACGTCTTTGAGCAAATATAAAACTGATTGATTTTCAAGTCGTGATATGTTATGATTTATTGAGTTATAGTTATACGTCTTTGGAACGGTTATAAATTTGGTTTGAAAATGATCTTGGATTTTAAATGTAGCAGTAGAAATTATTCTCGTACAACTTACGATTAGTATGTTTCTTAAATTTCAAATTTTAAGTGGAAGCAGTGATTTTTAAATTTTGGTTTAAAATATTCCGAAAGTTACAAAAAATAAATTTTTGAGGAAGATTTTCAAATTTTAAATTGTGGCATGTGATTTAGGATTTACAATTCTATTTAGATTTTGAGTAAATGTTTTGATTGAGATTATCAATAAATTGGCAAAAAAAAAAAAAAAAAAAAAAAAAAATTTTGGGTTGTCAGATTAGGGTTGATAAGTGCATTAAGATATTGAACTTCAATTTTGAGATTATTTCCTTGCTAAGAGTCTTTCTGTAGTTATTTGAAAAAAAAAAATTTTGTTTTAAAAATTTTTGATTGATTATGAGATTTTTATGGACTCGTGAATTATGAACTTTTGATTTCAATAGTTGGATTGAACGTTAAGTTTTGGAAAAGTTAGTAGTAACATGGTAAAAGATTACCTTGTGATTATTAAAGGAAATGAAATTGTTAGCCATAATCTAATTGGGCAGCTTAGAGTAAATACAATTTTGGTGGTTTATTGTTTTTTTTAAAATTTTTATTAAGAGATTTTGAGGAAACTCCAGTTTTTTTTTTTTTTTTTTTTTTTTTTGAGCTAGGAGTATTCTATACTAATTGCTATATCCCTCATGACCATGGTAGTAGTATATACACAAGTGTTGTTAATCATCTACCAAATTTACATGACTGTATCTCTATCTTGACACACTCGATTTTTCCCTCGAATCCCGATCTTTTATGGTAACCTTCTAACCCAGTTGCAAATCGAATGATGGTTAATTGTTCATTGACTGTATTCATTTAGGAGGCTTTTTCCCTCTCTCTAGAATTGTGATCCTAAATTATTTTGCTGAATTTCTAATTAGTTTTGTTGCATGTTTTAACTTGATCGCCTTTATTTTTGAGTATTACTATTCACCTCATGAACTCCCACTTTCTATTCTAGATATTTTGGCATCCCTTATCGTGACTTGAATATTTGGAGCACAACACTAGACTTTTCCTTCCAACAACTTTCGCAAGCAAGGCCTACACGAGCCCACCTTCATGTAGGTATATCACGTGCCACTAAAACACGTCTCCTGGTACTTTATTTTTATGATGCGACTTACGGGTCATAAAGACTGGACTCTAATCCCTACCGTGAAACCAATATACTTTTTAAACTTGAGATGAGACTCGACCTCGACTCCATTCTTTCGACCCAATATACAATTTTGTCCTACTTAATTCCTTACATGCTTCACCTTGCACTTTATCTTGACTGCTGGACCTATCACACCATTAGTTTAATTCTTTAAGTTGGGTAGAATACCTTATGAACTAGCCTTATGAACTAGCAACCCCTTTGACCTAGTGACCTATATTAGCAAGCTTATTTAGATCCTAGAATCTAGAGGACCTAACTCGTCTAGCCAACCAAGGACTTGGACAAGAAGACTATAGGACGACTGTATGACTTAGAATCGTTCTATCTTCTTTAAATCTAAACTCTCGTGCCTATGTTTTTACCACTTTGACTAATGTTGCAACTATAATCTAGTTTTGCAAACTCATCCATTTATCGAGTTTGTTCATGACTCATGCTATTGAGCGGCCACTCACTAACATATTGTCTAATCAGAACCTATGCATGATGGTCTGATCAACCGAATGCACATTGGTTCACTTTTGTCTATTATTCTGCGTGGATGGGGACACAGCAAAACTTGTCCTTTAGGGTCCCATCCACGACTGTCTTGGCAATTCCTTTGAAATTTTCGGTCGTCCTTGAATCCCGTACTCGTATTCGATAATATCGTCTTGAATCTCCTTATTGCGTTCGCTTTCACCTATTTTTGAAAGACGAAGGCGTTATACTAGAACTTCCTCTAGCCATCCTATCGATTACGACCATATCGTATTATTTTCCTATGATCTAGATCGCAATTTTTTTACGACATGATTTTGTCGAAACATTACCATTATTTATTCCCATCGATACCCCCTTGTGTATTCTTACCCCCTGCTAATTTTTAATTTCGAGGACGAAATTCTTTTAAGTTGGGTAGGATGTAAAACCCCTAAAATTTCTACTCTATTTTTATGTAAATTTAGTACTGATTAAAATTTTGTATTTTACGTAGTCGTATTGTACGTCGTGTACAAAAATTTTATTTTTCAAAACTGCTCGACGAGTGCGATTATGTGCGAGCGTATATATTTTTGAAAATATTATGTTTCTATTTTTAAAAAAAAAGTTCCAAGATAATGTATATAATAATTATTTTGTTATCTTCCAAAATTTCAAATTGCTATTTTATTATAAAGCCTTTTATTTCTCAAATTTTTTTATAAAATAATATTTATATTTCATACTAGAAAAGGCATAATTATGAAAACAATATTTTTGCATACATATATAATTAGTAATTATTTATTAGTTTATTTTTTTTATATGATTTTCGAAATTAATATTATTAGTATTTTAGAAAATATAATTGGAAATTATTTTGGCATCTAAAAATCTTGATTTGAATTTATGGAGTTATTTAAATATTTGTAATATGAATTATCATATTTGATTTCAAACTAAAAATCTATTTACATTTAAATTGAATTTGAATTTAGATTGAATATGGATTTAAATTTGCATTTAGTTTACTTATAGCTATTATCTAAATATGGTTTAAACAAACCCAAGCTTTATCCTAATGGGAATTCCCACATCCTATAGATAGGCAGGTACTCCTCCATAAATTTTACCATCCAAAATCATTCCTCCTACCCGTGCCTGTGCATCGTGTCCGTGTCCCCGTCCCGTCCCATCCACTATATGTATTTCTAGTACATATACATATTTTACTCCGTGTCCGACAACCCCGGACACCTATCCAGGTCGTGTCGGACATTCCCCGACACGACGACAGCTCCCCACCGTTCCTCCATATCCAGCCCCATCTCCTCCCGGTCGTCTGTCAACCCATCAGCCACACCGGCGCCATCCCGATCTCCCCCATTTCCCGGTCAAATCCCCCAAATGGCCACAGGACTCCAACCATCACCATCCTGGCCGTCCCCGGCGAACCGCAACCACCCCGCCATTATCACCACCACCAAAACCGCCATCGACACCACAGCATAGCAGAAAAGAGGGGGGGGAAACGAGTGTTGCTCACCTCGACGCAGCCGCAACCTCCGCTGACCGCTGCCTCCTCCGTGTGTGGGCACACGACCGTCGCCTTCCGCCGTCCGGCGTCTCCCGCTCACGCGGAGTGGCCGACCACCTCGACCGACCTCCGCCGCTGCCGACCGGCGAGCCGCCGAACCCTCCATCCGCGCGCCTCCGCCAGTTCGCCGGGGGACGCCGTCCGCCGCTACCGACGCCTCTCCGGTCAGCCCAACCGCTCCTCCGCCTCGACGAATCCACCAGTCGCCTCTTCCCCGAAACCCTTATTTCTTTCCGCCGGAGATCTAACCGATGCCGCCGCCTCCGGAGCCTCAGCGCGTCATCACCGGCGTCGTCTCTCCACTGCGCCTCCGCGCTAGGCACTGACCGCCTCCGCGCCCTGCCCGCCGGCCACCCGGCCGAGCCCGCTGGTAAAACCCTCTGCTCTTCCCCCTTTTCTTTTCCCTCCCTCTCTCTCTCTCACTGCTGCTTCCCGAATGGTATAGAGCAGATATTTACTTAAGTGTTTAATTATATTATTATTAATAATAATAATTATTATTAGTAATATAATTAATGCTATTATTATTATTAGTATTATTATTATCATTAATAGTATTATTATTACTAATATTATCATTATTATTTATTATTAGTTTTATTATTATTATTATTATTATTATTATTATTATGATTATGATTATTATTATTATTATCATTATTAGAGTTATTATTATTATTATTAGTATCATTATTATTACTGTTAATTATTATTATTTTAATACTTTTGCTAGGTTAATCATTTTTATAATTATTAGTGTATTTGTTACTTAAATATTTATTTCTCTTATAAAAGATAGGTAAGATTTTGCAAAAATCTTATATTAGGAAATTGAGGTTATAAATATATTTTATTATATTGGGGCTTGGCCCTATAATTTTAAAATTTAATATTAGTCTAAATAATTTTCTAGAATTGCAAAATATTGTTTTGAATTATTTTGACTAATAAAAAGGTAGTTTCACATTATGATTTTTAAATATATATGCATTAAGATATTTTGTTAAGTATCATAAATATTTTCTAAAATAGATATATATTTATTCTCACCAAATTCTCCTCGATTATCATTATTAATCACGTCTGATCACACGTTTCTATTTTCTCGCGATATTAGGCCATGTTCGCATGGACTCGGCTATTGGACAAAACATGACGTCTCGATCATCGCACCACGCATGGAGACACACCAGGCAAGACACCTTGTCTTTACTGTTTAAATTTTTTGCTCAATATCATGCATGTTTTAGTTGTTTCTTTTAAATTATATGTAAGTGCAAATTTACTATATTTTATACAATTGACTTAGAGTTAAGGGACCACCGTATGTGCATCTCATAAACTGTCACGATGTACCACGGATTGTGTGTGAGTGGTGAGTCGCATATAGCTTCGGACTTGCGTACCGACCGTACATCGGTGCGTACGGACCGTGCGTTAGGATATAACTGTCAATAGATTGTGTAGAAGACTTGGCGGTTATTAAGGATTAAACAGTGTCGTGGAGACGACACATGTATAGTATCATTTGGGGGGAGGGGACAATTATTAGCGTAGGGGCTACATTTATTTTTACACACTTTTGGGGCCGAGAGTGACTCCTATGAGTATCACTTTCTGTCCCCGGGCGATAGTGTCTCGGATGAGCGCTACTTACTGCCTCTCTTATTACTCTGCTGATCTTACAGCCCCTGCGTAGAACGTTGTCCTCAAAGTGCATATCACCTAGAATGGATAGGAACCTTTACTCATGCATACTTTTCTGTTGAGCTTATTTATTCAGTTTATCGGCATGATATTATGTGTCTTGTTACGTCCCTCTGAGGACCTGGTTTTTTTTTCCCAGGTGTATGTTTCGTGATTTCTTGCAGGTGCTCTAGCTAAGGCCATTCTTTCCTTCGTGATGACTGCTTTTGGACTTGTCATTGCTTCGCTCGACCAATCACATTCTTTGTATATTTCTTCTCTATTTAAATTAGTTGGTAGTGGACTTTGTCTCCGCCCATCATAAATATTCAAGTTGATTTCTATATTATAAGTTCTTTCATTGTGGATGAGATTTAGTTGTCTTGGATTACTACATTACAGCTTATGTATACATACGAGGTCCATGTATTTCGTATGTATACAGCTGGCATGTCTACGTACTTGGTCCTACGTATTTTGGGACTAGGGCGTTACATGAATCGAATGATAGTTTTGAGGATTTGTCATGACTTCATCCATGAGTGGTGTATGGGATAGCCTCAGGGATGTTGATCGATTGAGGATTACGGGGTGCCGATGAATCTATCAGCAAGCGACGAGTACGTAAAGCCTTAGATTGAGTATCATCGAGTAAAAGTGTAGTCTTGAAGTTTGATAAGATGATTCGAACAAACTAGGGATGACGCACACGGGATTGTGATTGTGCAAGTATGAAATGCAAAATGATTGAGAAGGTGAAACTGAATCGAAGAAAAGTTAAGGTGTAGCGAACGGATGACTTGATAGAGGAAATCGATATGAATCGTATACGAAAAGTTAGCACGATCGGATGATAGCGTGCATGGGAATAATTCGAATATTGAGAATGACTATAAGGGATTGGGATAGATGTTACTCGATGACTTGTGTTAGCATAAGTCAACGTGAATTGAGGAAAGATGTTGCTTGATGACTTAAGATATAGACGGATGAACATATGTGATTAAGGGTTTGAATGAATTGATCATGGGAATAGTTCGAGGATAATGATCGAATTTGATCTTGAATATTGAGAAGATTATCCAGTTCGGACAATAGCATTAGTCGTACGACTCAGAATTTGTTGCAAATGAAGATCGTCAGGTTACGCATATCATCGATGGTATTGAGGCGTATGAAAGATCGATATGCGATAACTCGGAGGTACTCTGAGTCAGGAAATGACGATCGTGTAAAATGTTATTGTTTCGATGGATGCTATGCTTAGAGATTTTGATTGAAAAGAATGTTTGGATGAAAGGAAAGTATCTTGATTTCTTCGACGATAGCCATAATATCGACGATCTTGTCTTACGCGAGCGCAACACCAGCCTCACACATGTGTCACGTCGGATTTGGGGTGATCGTTCCGCGTGAGCGCTGACATAGTGATTCATGTCGCGGGAATGATCGAACTCGAAAAATCAGGGCATGACAATTTGTATGCTTCGACTTGTGGTTTGATGCGAAGGTAAATTCGAGGATTGGTCGGACTTGTGATTGATGATTAAGTAAACTTGAGAATTGAGTTCCAATCTGCGAATCGAGAATGAATTAGTCTAGACTAAAGCAAGAGTTACGTCCCGATGAGAACGATTATCCTGCGGTGCGTTGCATGGTGATTTCATGTCCACCGCGGATAATCAGACTTGCGTAAGATTGGGCGAGACATATTGTTATGCTAGACTACCTCGTGATCGATTACGTGAATTGTGATAAACGACTTAGGAAATATGAAATGAGAATTATAGTTTAGTGACAAATCGTCTCGTGGTGAACTTGACTTGGATAGGTAGATTATATCAAATGGGTTCAAAGAGATAGACTACGTGAATTGCTTGTTTGGACGTACGATAATGATATATCGAAGAATTGGTTGAACATGACTTACCGTAGGATGGCTTTGCTGAATGACTCGGACCCCTTGAACTAAGTGTTACAAGTGCAAATAGGAATCTATACTCAAAATTTAGAAATCGGAGTGATGCGAGCTTGGATAGACAACACCGTATTATCAACTTTGGTTTGACCTTAGGATTGGGGTCAGTGTTGACATTATTGTTTGGGAACTATGATTCCAATACTGACGATTGACTTTAGACTAGAGAGATATGGCCTAACGGTTAGACAAGACGTCCATGTTTCGAGAGTTAGCATCGGTACGAGTGATCTTGAGGATTGATTAGTTTGGATATTGGTATTGATGAATGGAATGATTTAAGAGTATGAGAATACCACTCATGAGCCTCAGCTGAAATGCATATATATCAGGGACGCCGAATATGTGCACGATCCGACTCGAGTGGAAATAACGGAATTCTCTATCACGAGGCTTGGTTGATACGTATGTATTTTGGGGACGCCTGAAATATGTGCACGATCCAACTAAGTGATACGTTAAATTCAAATTGAGACTAAAGGAAAGGAAGAGTATCGAGGGTTTCAAGGAAAAGATTGAGGGTAGTGCGATCGTTGCTCGGATTGAAGAAACACATAGGAGTAGTGTGCGAAAGTTATTGAATGTTGGATAAAGTGATGAGTCGATGAGTAAGTACTCAGTTAGTTTCGATGATGAAACTTTTTCTGAGTGATGTATGATGTAGTGTCCCGTCCCGCTCAGTCAATCGGAGGAATCGAAATGCCGACGACGTTCGGACATAGCCATGCAACGGCTTGCTCGAAAACCCGTACGGTCGAGGCGACTCCTCGCTCAGGTGGGTGGCTTCGGTGAACTTGCCTCAGCTTCGCCTTCGCACTAATAAAATGGAAGTTTTTAAATGCACAAGTAGGCTTGATAATAAAAGAGTCGAATCCATATAGCTAAGAAAATAATCCCAACTCGGGAGTTAGAACATGGAAAAAGGTCCCACGGTCGGCTTAGAAGTGTTGCACGATGGCTTTCAAAATGACACTCGGTCCTACGTCCCGTGGCTTGGGAGAAGGAAAGTTGGTCCTTGCCACAAAGCTATGAATTAGCCAAAATCATAAGCGTCGTATCGCACGGCTTGTGGCATAAGTCTAGGCACTCAAAGAACTTAGTTGTTCAAAGTCGAAAGCGTGCACGACACGTTCCGACGATGCAAGACTTGACGCAGTCTTTGCTCGTTAAGTTGTTGCACGATTAAGTTAGACAAAGTTATGTTAGGCTATCGGAGTAGTAGCAAGCACGGTCCCACGAGTTCTACGGCTGGGTATAACCACATAGTCCTACGGTCTCAAAGCTCATCATATGGAGTATGAGTTGGGTGGTAGTGCCACATAGAACATAAGTTGGCTTAAGGCACGATGTCATGGACTTAGTGTTTTAAGGCACGAGCTACGGTTGATTCAAATTGAGTATAAAAAAAGGGCTATCAAATAAGGCGTTCCTGAGTTGAGTAAAAATGACAGGACAACATGGAAGAATACTCGCGACCATGGGTCGTCGAGGCGGTCTCAAATGCTAGAAGTCTTGAACTTGGTCTTGAAGAGATGGTAACACTAGTAGAAGAATGACCGTGTAAGACGTTAGTTAGAGTCGAGTCTTGCATGGTCATTTAAACAACTTGTCGACAAGGACGATTGTTTCCTCGGAACGACAACCTGGGGCCACAGGATCGTTCTGGCCTAGGAGAAACAGGTATAGCTAATGCTGCAGGCAACTAGGTATTCAGTGGATGGTCATTGGGGCTCGCTACTTGCTTTGGCCGGGCCATCCTATACCTAGCTATGTCTGGGATGGCTTGTGATGCCAGTGACCCTTCATATAGATGAGTCGGCATAATAGCGGCGATCTGCGTGTATGTCTTTGGATTGAGTCGAGTATCGTGTGCACAGTATCAATGAGTCGAGTTGAATGTGTGCACGATCAGAACACAATGTTTGGACCTAAGATTTGGCTACAATGCAGACACGTGCTTCGGCACGAGATGTGGCATCAAGTATTAAGTTGTTAGCATAGAGTTGCATAAGTTAGATTTGAGTCGTTTCGAGTTTAAGCCAGAAAGCGTCGAAGGACAAAGTTGGTTAAATGACACATAGTTCACAAATTTGGTCGAGTCGGTAGATGATTAAAGCAGCAAGGGCCGCAAGGCAGCAATATGGTTAAGTCACACTGAGTTGCGAGACAAGGCCTAAATATGGACACACAAATAGATCTTATGATATGACCACTGTTAGCACAATGGACTTGTAGCACGGTCACATAAAAATTAGGTACTATCGCGTAGTTGCGTCTCTGAGTATGGACCGAAAGGCAAGCACGACTTGATAAGTTACGTTGTTGACACGAGAAGGGTATAGAGGCAAAGTATAAGTAAGTTGATGGTGCAAGGCACGGGGATGGTCTAGAGACACAAAAATAGGCCGAGAGTCTATGTCCTAAAACTGATCCTAAAGTAATAGCAGATAGGCAATCATAAGGGGACTATGTTGCACAAAAGTAAATGAACGTGTTGGTTTGGTATGTGTGGACGAGGAGCTCACTCTACCACACAGTATTTCATGTGCAGGCTCAGGTAGAAGCTCGCTTAGATGCGTCGAGGCACGGAGTTCCTTGACGTTTCGAGGCGCGCGACCGCTTGGAGTCTGGACTTATACGAGACATAATGTATGGACATCGCCTATCTGGAGCATCAGTTGGCTTACCAAATTGTATTGAGAGAAGAGAGAGAGAGCAGAGTGACTTATATTGTGAGAAGAGTGAGCTTGAGTGATTGTAATCTTGGCCTCGTGCCCACCTATGTAATCTTTATTTCAATATCAATAAAGAGCTATTTGCATGACTTGTGTTTTGTTTCAAGTTTTCGCTAGTATTAATCAATGTTTCTGCTTTGAACTTCTGTGCGACGACCTCGTCGCTTAGCCTGTAATCGGCCATTATGAAACCCGCCTTGCGTGAGCGCAATCTAGGCTCACGCGACATCACGCCCTAGCGAAGACGACGATCAGTCCTACGAGACCTGGGCGTGACAGAACCCACCAACGCCCACCAACTCCTAATCCCCCCCCCCCCCCCCCCCCCCCAACAAAAAAAGCCTATATAATAGGATTAACCCTATTTCTTGTCGCATTTAATTGGAACATAGAGAAAGAGATAATTGGGGAGAGAGATCTAGGAGGTGTTCTTCGTCTTCCAATAACGTTTCAAGCAGCTTCGATATCCAAATGCATTTCAATTTTTTGCTATAACCGTATCGAGATAAGCTTTCATAATATGTGTTTTAATAGCAAAAATTTGAAACCTAATTTATGTAGTATTGTTGAAGTGTCAGTCGTCCGCAAAACAAACGCATCTCGATGTTTTCAAGGTTTCGGGAGATATTGAACTCAAAAAATGCGATCCGATTGAATTTTCGGAAAGATGAGACGAAGACTTAAAACATACTCTCCTAATGTTTGATAGGTTAAATTTTTTGTAGAAGTTTAGCTAACTAGTTAATCTACTGAAAATCCTAGATTGAGATATAAAAACTAAACGACCATAACTTCTAACCAAAGTGAATTTTGTGCAAACCATAGATTCCAGCACTCTCATAGTGCTGAAATCTATATGATTGTGCACTCAAATCTTAGGTTTGTGTCGGTTGAGTTTTCGGTCAACGGTACGTTTCAATTTGTGTGCCACGAATCCCATATTTGTAAACTTGACTTGGATGTGAGGGAATTTAAGGATTTGTAATATGAAGTGTAAAACACAAGATTAATGGAATAAAGCACGATTGGAAATTATAAAAGCTTTCTTAGTGGTCAATAAGAACTCATAAAAGTGATAAGATGATAACTAAGTCGGGACAATGACTAATAGCTCAAGTCTAAAGTATTGGATTTGTATCTTTAGATATGCTGTTTCTATCTTTACTCTATTGACAGCACAAGTTCTTTGGGGCCTTTGGCAGAAAGATTCTTGGCTTTATATTCTCGTTATTCATAAAATAAAATTCCTTCAAGAGTTCGTACCAGCAGTTATAATATCTGAAACGAATATGAGGAAATGTGAATGATCCAAAGCAGAAAATGACAGTTCAGTTGTTTCGATGAAATTACTAGAGCAGCCTAAATTGCTGAAGTGTAATTTAATTTCATCTATATATCTAGTCCTGCAATTAACCCTGCCTATGTGTGATTGAACAGATCAAATTGTAGGAACTCTGCAGCGTTACCTTGAATTATTTATTAGCCATTGCATATTGCTAAATCAAGTACCAAAAAATTTGAATAGAAAAAATCAATGGCTATCAAACATATCGAGTTTAGATTTATTGCTAACCTACCATTTATAGTATTCAAATCAGGACTAGATGCCAAGAGAAAATGGTTCTTATATATATATATATATATATATATATATATATATATATATATATATATATATATATATATATATATATATATATATATAGCCAATGATCTCAAGTGGTTAGAGTGAGACATAATCTCCCAGAGGTTGTAGGTTCGAGCAATGGAGGAAGCACATTTAATTTCATATGGAGGAATTAATGTAAGGACAACCAGAGTGCAGATTGCAGGTGCGATACTTGCGGTCAAGGGCGGAACAAAAAATTGAATTGGGGTGTGCTAGAGTGAAATAGGGTGGGCTAGGTAAAGACAAACTCACAAAAAAAAATACAAAGAAAATTACATGTGAAAAAAAGGCAATTTTTTTGGGGTAGGCTAGAGCCCACCCCAGCCACCAGCCCTTGCCATGGGTCCTCCTGTGCTTTGCGGTGTAGGTGCGGACTTTCGAGTCGAATTTGTAAAAAAAAAAAATATATATATATATATATATATAAAATAAAATGGTTTCCACCCATCCCCAGGAATCACTTTTCCTCCCCTATCAATGCTCAAATATATATATTCTTACTATATTTCTGGTATTTCTTAACACCTAAAAGAAAAATTGATGATAATTATAATTTTTCAAATGGAAGAAAGAGGAAATAATTGATTTCATGTCCTCTAGTTTCCGAGAAGAGAACCAAGGAGTAAATGTACATATGGGGTTCCGACTTTAGCAAAGAAGGGTATCCATTTTCCACCATAGTATGCATATCCAGATGACTTTTTGGGTTTCATCAACTTTGCAGCTGAACTTATGCTACATTAATGTGGATCAACTGATTCTATGATGCCATTTTATGACTATAACAAGATCTACTGTTCGAGAGTAAATCACAGTTGCTTTTCTCTAATAATAAGTTTGAATTTCTTCTCCGGAAAGAGGCATAAGATCATGATTGGGTGACGGAATCTTCCACGGGGGCGTATTGTTCCTTCCATTTATAAAAATGATGGAAGTTTGAGGACCCAAAAGACATACAATGCAGCATGTACAAATTTTCGTGAAAACGTTGGACATCTAAAAAAAAGTTCGAATTTTTTTTGACCTGACAGAGTGAAAAAAAATAGGATATATGATGAGATAACCTACCACGGCCCGAGAAAAAAAAATCCGTCTACCAAACGCCCCCTAATTGATCCTACATGCATGTAAAGTATTTTGTCTATATAAAGTAGCAAGCAAGTTGAGCTCGCATACTTAACCATCCAAAATCCCTCTCTTCTTTTGCTCTTTGCACATCCATCCTCTCACTGTCCCTTCACTTCATTCCCGTCGCAGAAAATATTAATGTCCGAGGAAGAGAACCTAAAGGTGAGGAGCTAATATATATATACATACATCTGTCTGTCTGTTTGTATGTCGCTAATTCGATAGATATGCTTCGCACAGAGAGTCGATTTGAAAGTGTCGATCAACTGCTGCGGCGGCTGCAAGAGAAAGGTCTTGAAGGCTTTGAGCATCAAAGGTCGAGAGACACTGTAAAATTAGACTCTTATCAATCAATAAATGGATCGATGTCAGTAAATCTTGAAATGTACTTGATTTTGCTGGAGCAGATCTGCTGTCTCCATTATTTTATGTCAATTTTGTCACGTGCTATCGGCATGTGACGACTTCTACTTTTTGTATCCATAATTATAGGGACTGAAACATGTGGCAGAATTGATACAGCTCATTGATATGTGTAGGGGTGTTGAAGACCGAGATTCATCCCACCGTTCCGAAAATCACTGTAACCGGAGATGTCGATGCCCAGACCCTCATCAGAAAGCTGGCAAAGATTGGCAAGAAGGCGGAGCTATGGCCATCACTACCAGAAACACGAGTAGCCGAAAGCATCACCAAAGAGGAGCACGAGAAAAAGGAGGAGGAAGATGACAAAGGAGAACGCGACTACGTCGACCATGACCATGACCGAGGGAAGGTCGAGAGCATGGAAGATGGAGACGGCCACATAGAAGACGACAACAATGGCACAGCCAGTTCATATCGAACAGTGGTGACAGCTCTCCCAGCTCAGGTGAATCCAAACACAATGCCACCATTAGTTCACTCCCAGCAGGTGTACTACCAAATGGCGCCACGTCCTGTTCCGATGGCCTATTGCACCATGAATGCTTGCTGCTCCGTTCCGCCACCATGCTGCAACCAAGGATTGCCAGTCTATAATCATCCTCCAACGGTTCAGTGGCAGCAGCAGCAGCCGCCGATGGCCTTCACGGACTACTTCAACGATGACAACACTGCTGGATGCTGTGTTATGTGAGTAGTAGTGCCTACTGATGTATTCGTTGTGTAAAGTTGAGCAATGTTGTGTTTAATATCCAATTATAATCATAATTAATAATTTATTAGTCTTATTATAATAATAATTAATAATTCGTTAATTACTATTTTATTATAATCTTAATTAATAATATTTTAATCACAATTATAATCATATTTAATAATTTATAATTTAATATATTATAATATTTTAATTAATAATTTATTAATCATCATTATATTAATTTATAATTATTATTTAAAAAATATTTAATTTGTACTTAATTAAAAATTAGCTAACAGTTAATTAAAAATTAATCATTATTATTATTATTATTTTTAAATTTATAACTAAAAATGAGTTATTATTTTATTAAAAAATAACTAATAGTTAGTTACCATAAATTATCATCAAAATTAATAATTTACTTTTTAATATTTTAATAATTAATATATTATTAAAATTTTAATTAATAATTTATTAATCGTCATTATAATCATCATTATATCTAATTAATAATTTATTAATCATAACTATTATCATAATTATAATAATAATTTAATTATTAATCATAACTATAATTATCATTATAATAGCTAATTAATAATTTATTTATTTATTATTTTATTAATTATAATAATAATTTAATTATTAATCATAACTATAATTATAATTATAATAGCTAGTTAATAATTTATTAATCGTCATTATAATCATCATTATATCTTAATTAAAATTTTATTTATTTATTTATTTTATTAATTATAATAATAATTTATTAATCATAACTATAATTATAATAGCTAATTAATATTTTATTAATCGTCATTATAATCATCATTATATCTTAATTAATAATTTATTTATTTATTATTGTATTAATTATAATAATAATTTAATTATTAATCATAACTATAATTATAATTATAATAGCTAATTAATAATTTATCAAATCCTATGTTTGGTTGGAGTTGGATTTGGATTTGGATTTGAAAATTCATGATTTGGATTTGGATTTAAATTTTGGATTTTCAAATCCAAATCCAAATCCACCAAACAAGCTGTTTGTTTAGTGAAGTAGAGAGGAAAGAAAAGAACAACTATCCACAGCTTGGCAGCCGTTTGGTATCATCGTGTCGCGTCCTATTTATGTATGTGCTCGCATTAAATGGTTTCCATGACTCATGATAAACCTTTGAAGTTTGAACTCTTGGGAGTTGGATTAGCTCCGGTAGAGGGAGGGCAGTAGAGGGCATACTCACCTCTCTCTCTCTGATGATATCAACTCTTATTCTACCTAATCACTAAATATGTCGAACCAAATCAAATCTATTTGAGAAATAAGAGCTCATTTTATAATAAGCAATTCTATTTGAGAATATAAGTGTAGCATATTTCTTCTTTCTTTCGTACTCATACATTATAGATATATTATCCATGGGATTTTAAAAAAAAGTACTTTCATGTTAAATGATGCCGAAGAGAGCAAGATAAGACAACAATAGTATTCCTTTATCCGAAGACTGGAAATATAAAGGTTAGCTTACTACGTGCCTCTACGGAAGAGTTATTACTTTGTACAACCTGTTAGTACTTTGTACAACCTGTTAGTACTTTGTACAAGTCCCCGTAGCCGTAGCCCGTTGGGAACGGTGGAGCACCCTGACACAGTGGCGCGGATTCGAGCCCCCTTGGAGGCATGCCTCCAAACACCATTAAGAAGTGGACACCCTCAAAAAAAAAAAAATAATAATAATAATAATAAAATAGTACTTTGTACAACCGGATCAGGAAAAGAGTTGGCAATAGACTAGACAAAAATCTGAGTTTATGGAAAGTACATAATCTATATGAAGACTGGAAATTGCTGATGCATTCAACAAAGACTTCATATATAAACAATGTGTTTCTGCTTTTGTAGCAAACACACAATTGAGTAAGAAAAGGACGATTACCTACTCTTAGCAGCAGTACATGCTGCTTTAGTAAGAACCACTGACCCTCATCGATATAGGTTAGCTAGCACCTGCCATCAAGCATCTGATAAGAAATTCAAAACCAGTTACCAAAGGGATCGCAAATAACAGATTACACAATTGAATAACTTTTCCTCATTATTAGACTAAGATTGCGCAACATAATCCAGGAATAGAGAACAAAAGAAGACATGAATTCACAAAAGAAACAAAACATAAGCAGTGTCGGATAACCTTAACCACTGAGATTTGTCAGTAGACGTGATTTTATTAAATGATACAGTCAGGCCTGGCCAGGAATTTCAATACATAGGGAAATATAAATGTATATGTAGTTATGTACTAAAGCAATAACTAGAACAGTGATCTAGAAAACAACCATGGGATCAAAATTTTCAAAATCACACACTTCTCTAAGAGGCATTATGAAAATTGGTATTCTGGTGTCGGTTGCCACACATAAAAAGTATGAATAGGCAGTTGTTGTGGTTCATTCTTAATTAGATTTTTGGTAGAGGAGCAAATGCCAACCAGCAAATCACCGAAGGGAACAGCTCAGTCAATCACTTTGGAAACGACCCCAGCACCGACTGTCCTCCCTCCTTCTCGCAATGCAAATCTTTGCCCTGCCAAAACAAATAGAAAAGGAGAGTCAAATCAATGGCCCTTGCCATTTAATGGTAACCAAAGTTCACAAGGGAAGCAAGTAAAAGCCTATTCAAATAGTAGCATGAGAAAACACATTTACATGAACTGTCAGAAAAGAATCAGAAATCAAGGAATGGCTGAGCACAAGACCCACCTTCCTTCTTAAGTCTAGGAGGCATGCATACTCCAAAACGTGTGCCGTATGGTAACATGGACATGTATTGTGCACAACACGGACACTCTAAACTACACAGGGAGACACTAGAACAAGTGCTCTGGCCCAATCGCAATGTCCATATCCTGCCCTTCAATATTTGTATCCGTGCAATATATTCATAAGGTTCTCCTAATAATGCTTTCTGACAGAATGTGTTGACCAATGTGACATGATAACAAACTCGATCATTATTTGTGACTACTTTCCAGAAGCGAAGGGCAATGGAATACACTATTGTGGTAGCCTAAACGGCAGACTCGCCTGCCAAATTACAATACCTCACTCCTTACATGGGAGCAACTTTGGCAGAATATTCTATGTATCGTGAAGGACATCTACAATAATTTATGATGATCTCTCCAAACAGGCAGAAGCGACTTTGGCAGAATATTCTATATATCGTGAAGGACATCTACAATAATTTATGATGATCTCTCCAAACAGGCAAAAGCTTACCTCCAAATGTCTGTATGAAGAATAATTTTCTAAATAACTTTGGAAGTGCTTTAGCATTCTTTTATTGCTAAGCACTAGACTTCAGGATTACAAAATTGTTATATTTGACCTCGGAATTGGGGACAGTATGGGGTTCATTACCTGCGTCAAGTGGAACAGGAGATATAAGCTCAAAGATGGCAGTTACGTTGTCACCAGGCATCACCATCTTTACATTTTCAGGCAATTCCACTTTCCCCGTAATATCTGCTGTCCTCAGGTAGAATTGAGGTCTGTAATTTGAGAAGAAAGCAGTGTGACGACCACCTTCATCTTTTGTGAGCACATAAATTTCTGCCTCAAATTTCTTGTACGTCTTTAGACTTCCGGGCTTGCAGACAACCTGCATAGAGTGGACAAAATTTGTTAGTGCGTAGATTTCTGCTCAAATTTCTTGTGCATCTTCAGACTGACAAGCTTAAAGTACATCTAAACAGTGAACGTAATAATAAGCATTAAGACTGTGGTAGAAGGGAAGGTGAAAGATGCTAAATGGTAAGGCAAATATGCTTACAAACTGTATACAGCAATGAGACCAATGATTTCTTTGAGAAAATATAGTTTCATCTTACAAACAACACTGATGCGATCATGTTGTAGGGATATACTAACCAATATTTTACAATGGCATAAGCAAGAAAAGCAAGTATGAAAAAGCTTACTCAGTTAAAAGTTCACTTTGGCATTACTCACCTGTCCTCTTTGTACATCTCCACGTTTCAAACCACGCAAAAGGAGGCCAACATTATCGCCAGCCTGTAGACATAGTTACTTAAATATAATTGAGGATAACATGTAAAAGGCATGCAAATACTATTTATACCTCTCCATGGTCCAAGATCTTCTTGAACATCTCAACACCAGTGACAGTAGTCTTCAATGGACCACCCTGTCAAGAAAGATACATGAGAAAATGTAAGGTGTTGTTCTTTATGCCTTTTATTTGCATATGCAAAACCCATGAATTATATAGACAGGAATGCTTATCAAACGGCACATATGAGCATGATCATGAACTTGTCCAATAAATTTTAATCATATACAGGTGTTGAGAAAGATAGTATCTTGGGTGGCTAATTTTGTTATAGTTTTACTTGAAAGATCTATACACAGGGTACCATCATAGGGAGCACTTAAACCAATATAGTAGTATTTAGAGGTAAATTCTCTAGCCGCATAAAAGGTGTATGTTATTGTTCTATTTTAACATACAATTATATTTTTAACAATTTCAACTAAAGTTGCCACGCTCTCCACACTAGTAGCAGATAATACATTGGATAGGTAAAGGGATATGTATGTATACATATTTTGACTACACTGATCAATGGCTAGCAAAACCATCGTGGCTGCATAAACATTTCCTCTTGCCAGTAATGAAATTTGGGGGAGAGGGGAGAAGAGAGATGGTTTTGCCATCATTTCCTTGAAAACAGCCTGTCAGCCGGGTAAACATTTACTGGTCATCTTGGAGGAAGAAATTGTGGGCGATGGATGTACGAGTAAAGAATGATGAAGAAATAACTCCCTAACCCATATCCCATCCTCTTTATCCAACGAGGTCCGACCTGACCAATCACGGATTAGGGGAAGGGTTATCCTTTCCCACCTGCCACCTCTCTAAAATCTCCAACTTCATCAATGCCGGTGATGACGGCTCCACCAACAACAATGACAACAGCTCCATCAGCTGTGTCTAGAAGCTTCTTTACGCTTACATATATTCTCTTACCGTGATACAGCTGCTCCACATCCGGTATCACCGTAATTGTACAGGAGGCGTATCAGTACTGGATCAGTATCAAATATATGCCTGCTAATCTGCCATATATGTGCATCAAAGAACCAATATTATCATAAATTGGAAGCAAAGTTGTTGCCCAAGTTGTAGATGTATCCTCAAATCTACGCAGGCAATTCATCTGATGCAGCAGGTTAGTGGTTTGAACTGGTAAGTTGTCTTGAATATTAGGGTTCTGCCTGCCAGGAACCTAAAGCAAATGCCTCTTAGGATGGATGTGCAACTAGTACTTGCAGTAGGCCGTACAGCTGTCCTTGCATTAGTCCTCAACTTGTCCCCTTGTTCACATTGGCAAAAAAACTACAGCAATTGTTGGCAACTGTTGAGTAGGATTCATTAGCAAAAGGGATATGGCGTAATTCAAGTATTCAACCAATATCCGAGATTCGGAATGAGTTGAGCATACCTTGTTGAGATCACATACCACCACGAAGATGCAAGTCCCACCAGTTAGACCATAGCATAAGCTAGCCCACTACTGAGACTGGTGCCAAATGAAAGTCTTGTTTTGCAATCAGCATATTCATTAGAATTGATGTTGCCATTGAACTCGGGACTTCAAATTTCAAGTCCTTTCTTCATTGCCATTGGATTCGTCAGGTAGCAATGACCAAAGATCGGACGATTATAGAGGTTGGTTTTATGTGGCAGAGAGGTGAGGGTAGGTAAGGTCGACAGTGGTACTCCCAATCGTTGTCAAAGTATAAACATAAAGGAAGAGGATGAACATCTAGATGGTAATAAGGCAGTGGGTTGCTAGAGGGAGGAATGTCATGACAGCACTTGTTTGGATCATTTACACCTACCAGGAGGCTTAAGTGACTGCCGAAGACCCGCTGCAAGGAGTTGTGATGGCAACGTGTCAATGCAGCAACAGCTGTCAATCTCGCAAGGCTGCTGCAAACATGTTGCAGGGGTCTGCAGCGGCTGCAGGCTTTCTAGCAGCAATGTAGCTTGGCTGTTGCAACTCAGGCAGGGGCTGGGGTGGATTTTCGGGGAAATGATAGTATAGGCATCTTTCTAAATTTGTTTCAAGAGGTTAAAATTCCAAGTGGCTGTGAAATTAAGATAACTTGTTCGTGATGTGTGGGCATGAATCCATGTCACAACACATTTCGACAAAAAATGAGAATGGTCCTGTTGCACCATTCTTCCATGTTGCCAAAAAATAATGTACACATTCATGAAGATCATAATACTTACTATGATCCATGGTAAGATGAATAACTAACAATTCATGTTGTAATTGAGGTTTACGGTTAATCCCCATATAATCTAGATTTATACAATGTTCTGAATTCCAAAATTAGAAGTACCCCTGCATTTTACAAGTACTATCCTCTAACAGAAATTAAATTCTGATTTCGTATCAACTACTACAAAAAATTGAACGTACTTGTCCAATACCTGAACTTGTCTTAAAGAACAAAAAATTAAAACCATCTATTAGACTTTTACTATCTACCAATCCTAATCAACACCTGAATATAAATCCTGTAAACTGTAACGGAAAATGACTAAACATAACTTTGATGTCCCAACTTACCTGCATCAAACCCAAAATCTCAACATCCTCTCCAGTTTTAATAGTTCCTTGCTCTACCCGTCCAGTTACAACAGTTCCACGGCCCTGAAATCAGATAAAACATCAAACTAACTCCAATAAGCGCATTCACTACAATGTCTTTAAATAAAGAATAGATCAAGCCATGTAGACCAGAGGGACAGAGACAAATTATATTTTATGTTCATGACGCAGTGAATTCAATTACTATATTTGCCATTCTATATCTTCAGAATTAGATCCTATGGAACCCATGATTAAGCTTTTCACAGCATTTATGATATAGGTTCTCTCCATTTTGAGATGTATATAGTTCCTTGAGTTTTGTTGCCAATGACAGTTAAGAAAGTAGCGAATCATAAAAAATTCGAATTTTGTGACTAATATCTAAACTAAGGTTGTCAACTTAAAGATTCGAAAAACATAGACAATACTTATTTATCAAGTGTCTACAACAGTATTGCAAACACATAAAGCAACACATGATTTCTACCCAGTAAATACCAATATTGTAAAGGCTAAATATCATTGCATACAAAAATAAATAGAAATAGCATGGATACTGTTAGTAGTAATTTAGCACAAATGTGAGATCAATGTGTTACGTAACTTGTTACTTACGTCCTATCTAAAACTCTGTTTTAGTCTCTTGACAATATCTTCAAATAAATTATACGAGTATGAGAACATAATGAGGTAAAGCTGGCATATTCCATGATCTCACCCTACCTTATTGCCTAATTCTGGTAATCTTGGAATACCCACCAAAATATGGAAGAAGCCGATACAAAAATCTTCCATGAAACTCGAAGTAGAAGCCAGTATTATATCACTTGTGCTACTTTAGTACTTTATGGTGCCAAAATTAGTGGAAGGTGGCTTCTTGAATTACAAGATCCTCAATTACAAATTATATGGACGAACGCATATCAGCTCATTAGTTAATAAAAAGGCTACATTGCACTTAAATACCATGAATTATCAAGCTTTGGCACTTTAATACCTTGATTTTTCTATTAGCAAGTTGCTCTCCTGAACTTTTCATGTTTTGTCGGTTTAAGTTAACCCCACTTCTCATCGGCCGTCAAACTTAACAGTCATGTGACAGTGTATGACCTTTTTGCCCAAGAGAAATTACTCTCCTTATTTAGTAAAAACAAAATAAACCCTAACCCCTCCGGCTAGATCTGTCATATACGTCCCCTCAACCCCGTCATTCACCCCGCCCCCACCTAGGAACTACGGCATCCCGCCTCACCAGAAGCGTGCAGCCCACCGACAGCGACTCGAGGCTGGGGAGGGGGAGAGCGAGTGGGGGGAGGGGAGGGTTAAGGAATTTTTTTGAAGTTATAATTTAGGGGGTAATATTGTCTTTTGGTCTTTTCCGTTAGGGGTAACTTGTAAAACTAAGATAGTTCATGGTATTTAAGTGACAAAAAGAACTTCAGGGTATCAACTATCCAATAAAAAAAGTTCAGGGTATTAAAGTGCCAAAGCTTGTTAGTTGAGAGTATTTAAGTGCAATTTAGCCTGATAGAAAATGCAGATAAACAAGAGACGATATATATTATTCTATTTACAAGCAACAACGATGCCTTGCTCCTAACTTATGACCAGAAAAGTTTACCACCCTATTGATGAATACATATGTGGACTGGTCTTCTCGATTTATGTGGCTCTAGGTACCCATCGAACATCTCACATTTCATCTCATAATGGTTATCAGTCACATTTATTCAATTTGAACCCTCAACTGAAACTCTCTTGTCATGCGTGATGTGTTATGCTCAGATATAGAAAACTATCATCCACTCTGCACAGTTGCATCTCATTTATCCAATCCCATCTCATTTGATTCAAATCTCTCTCATACATTATTGATCCTTCATTTTAAAGTACTCATGTTCTGAAAAATGTGAGACTGAGTTCAAGGGACAAAACTTGTTCTCATCCCTATTAACTAAAGTGTGTTCCAAAATTTGACTAGTAAAAAATGCAAATACCTGAATTGAGAAAACATCTTCAATTGGCATAAGGAAAGGCTTATCAAGTTGGCGTATGGGGTCTGGTATGTAATCATCAACAGCATCCATTAATTTTAGAATGGCTTTCTTCCCTATCTCTTCATTATTACCCTGTAAGGCTGATAGAGCTGAACCACGAATAATTGGTATTTCATCACCAGGAAACTTGTAGAAACTAAGCAGCTCTGTCAAAAAGAAAACCATGTCAGGCAGACCAATCTTGCTCATAGAATATATTTCTGTACAAGTGCTACAAAAATTATCATACTTAAGGATTGCATACCACGCAACTCCATTTCTACAAGTTCTAGTAATTCTGGATCATCAACAGCATCAACCTTGTTCAAAAAGCACACAAGTGATGGCACACCAACCTGAATATCCATAAAGGAAAAGGGTTAATCAATTCTCACATATAATGGTGTGGACCTTGATAAAGTGCCTTTGGAATATCCAAATATGTCAGATGGAAAGAGTTGCAAGATATGCTTATCTACCTGGCGAGCAAGCAGAATATGTTCCTTTGTTTGAGGCATTGGTCCATCTGGTGCAGAAACAACAAGAATACCACCATCCATTTGTGCAGCTCCAGTAATCATGTTCTATAGCTCGCCCAAATTAATCATCTTATAACAAGAATTAGATAGAAATTCACAATAACAATAAGTTCTAGCATGAATGCGCTAAGTAAAATGTAGAAGCATATATTCAAAATATTTGTAAGTCTTCAGGCATGATCCTGATATTATAATTGCCTAGAAAGCAACAATTATATATATATATATATATATATATATATATATATATATATATATATATATATGACAATGATTAGTTTCATTAGGTTAGGTCAAGATAGTAAAATAATATTAAGAGTAGAAAACATACTAGTAAGTCAAAATTGAATTTTAATACTCCTACGAGTATAGCATGATCACTTACGTAGTGTACACACTTCATTCCAATTTCTACCATTGCCATGTAGGTTGTTAGCTACTTCATCCCCTATAGATATTTTGAAGTATAGAGTTCTGAAGAACTTCTGTTAGCTACTGAAAGCATATACTCGAGTGCCTCTCCTGCTCACCAAATTAACCTCGCTTTTGCCTTATGAATGTTTCAAGCTACAACATGTATTCTCTAGTAGCTAGCTAATGTTTCAAGCTACAACATGTCTTCTCTAGTAGCTAGCTATCAAATCCACTACTTGTAATGCCTCGTCCCGCTCAGTTCAACCGGAGATATCGAAACGCAACGGCGTTTGGTCTTAGCCATGCGACGGCTTGCTCAAAGATCCATTCGGTCGAGGCAACTCCTCGCTCAGGTGGGTGGCTTCGGTGAACTTGCCTCAGCTTGGCCTTCACACTCAATAACTGAAAGTTTTCAAATGCACTCATTAGGCTTGATAATAAAAGAGACGAACCCACATAGCTAAAGGAAATAATCCTGCTCTGAGTCAGATTGAGTAGAACATGGACAATGGTTAACTTGTTGCCTAGATATCACTCCACGATAGCTTTCAAAGTTGGCACTTGGTCCTTCGATCCCACGACTTGGGTAAAGAAGAGGCGACTTGGGCAAAGTATATCATATTTATACTGGCACATAGACTATCGATTTGCAGTCATAGTCCAGATGTTCCCACGGTCGTATTACTTATCATAGCATGCGCGTCCCACGATTTCAATGCGGGACCATACGGTTTATGGCACGGGTCAAGGCACTCAAAGAACACGATTGTTCGAGTTGAGTACATTCACGTCTCCACGGCTTCATGGGCATGTTTCCACTATTTTACGGCTGAACCAAGTGATATGTCTCCACGGTCTCATAGCTGTAATATAGAGTATGACACGGTCTATGGCACATATGCAACACGTTTAGTTCAAGTTAAGTGGAAAAGTTATCCAATAGTCGTTTCCTGGATTTCAAAGGTAACATCGAAAGTTCGTGCGACCGTCTGTCGCTGAGACGGTCCCTCATTTGGGAGTCTCCAACGTAGTACGGATAAGATGGTAACACTGGAAAGAGAAATGACTGTGTAGGATGGTAAGTTGAGTCGAGTCCTGCATGATCATTGGACAACTTGTACACAAAGGTTTCGCTTCCTCGGACGACAACCTGTGGTCACAAGACCGATCCGGCCTAGAAGGATGCGCGATAGCTAAGCTGGATTGTACCGCTCAGTGATTCAAGGCTTTCGATGGGGCCGCGCCGAACGACCTTGTCTACGCCAGGCTATAGTCAACGAATAGCTGGTCATACTAGTGACCTTTCATATAGATTGAGTCGGCGTATTTGCGGCAATCCGCGTGCATGCCGTAGGATTGAGACATGCAATGTATGCACGGCGTCGGTTTGTCCACAAGAAGTGCAAGCACAGCACAAATGAATCAAGGAAATGGATGCACGGTCTACACCAAGATTATGGAGCCTGCGATTTGGCTATAGCAAATATACGTGCTTCGGCACAAGGTGTGGCGTCGGTTGGTGAGTCGTTGACACAAAAGTTTTATAAGTTTAGATTGAGTCGTTTCGAGTTTAAGTCAAGAAGGATCGTAAGGCAAAGTTTAGTTAAGTCATATTGAGTTGTGAAGCACGGCCTCGATGTTGTCACACAAATGGATCTTATGGCACGACCACGAAAGACGCACAAATGGTTTTTGTAGCACGGTCAAAAGAATTCAGAGCACGATCACGTTGGTTGCAACATGAATAGGCCAGAAGTCTAAGTAATCGAATTGATCCTAAGGCAAGATTAAAAAGAAAATTAAAAGAATAGTTTTGCACTAACTAAAATAATGTGTTGGTTTTGTATGGGTGGGCGAGGAGCTCACTCACCAGTACGGTTGTGTATTGATATCCCACCAGTCTTCATGTGCAGGTTCATGTATCAGCACGCTCGGAACGGAGCTCACTTGGACGCGATGAGGCATGGAGTTCCTTAGCGTTTCAAGACGTGCAGTCGTTGAAGTCGTCACCTATATAGGACATAATGTATGGACATCTTCTTCTGAAACATCCGCAAGTGAAAAGCCTTGGATCTTTTGTATTGAGAGATGAGTGAGAGAGCTGAGCAATTGTATTCAAAGAGATTGTGAGCCTGAGTGAATTGTAAATCTTAGCTTCGTGTCTTTGTAATCTTACTTTCATTATCAATAAAAAGACTTGATTTTGTTTGAATACTTGTGTTGTATTTGGTTATTCAATGCTTCTGCTTCGGGACTTCTGTGCGACGACCCTGTCGCTTAGCCTGTAATCTTACTTTCATTATCAATAAAAAGACTTGATTTTGTTTGAATACTTGTGTTGTATTTGGTTATTCAATGCTTCTGCTTCGGGACTTCTGTGCAACGACCCTGTCGCTTAGCATGTAATCGGCCATTATGGAACCTGCCTTGCGCGATGGCAACCTAAGCTCGTGCGGCATCACGCCCTAGCGAGGACGAACGATTCTGCGGAACCGGAACGTGACACTACTAACTCCTGACCTTGTCGCCACGATGCCTTAGGGCAACAAAAACATACTCAATTCGATACCCTATGTGCAATGTTGTTCAGTATCGTTATATTGGATGCTCATTGCTGAGCGTGGAAGTTTGGGATAAAGGAATATTAGGACGCTCGTGCTTTATATCAGTCCCTACATAGATCAAAATGTAGAGAAGGTATTTGTATAGATGATAAAAATATTGGTTTTTAGATCATTTGCTTGTTTCTTAATGTTGTGGTTTATGAAACCTATTACTCTTAGATCATACTTTGCCCACTTCTACATTTTATCATTTTTTTTATATACATAGGTGCTAAACATTGCTCATTGTTATGATATCCAACACTAAAACTAACCTAATTAGTCATACTGCAACCAGCTCAACCTTTCATGCATTAATTACTTACCAAACGTTCATACAGCAATTTGTCCCTACATAGACCCACAGATCCACAGACAACAAATAACCAAATTTAGCTCATATGTATCATGTATGTAAATTTGCATAAATTACTAAAGATAAAAGGCATGCCAACATTTCCCCAACTTACTTTAACATAATCTGCATGTCCAGGGCAATCTACATGAGCATAATGTCGCTTGGCAGTTTCATACTCCACATGAGCCTGTCAAACAAAGTTTGGAACTTTATTAGATACACATAAGGAAATATAAAGATGTGATTGTTTCGATTGAAATTATTAAGAACAATGTTTTAATGACGTCCAAGACATAGTCTCACTGTCGCAATGGTGATTCCCCTAGCTTTCTCCTCTGGGGCCTTGTCGATTTCATCAAATGCAACAGCCTTTGCTTTTCCTTCCTCAGCTAATACCTGAAAGAAACTAATTTCAGCAATTAATCGGTACACAAGTCACTGAATAAGATTATAGCTTCTTTGAGGCTTCTCATGATGAACAACACAGATTATATATAGATCAAAGAAATATAAGGGTAAGTTAAAGCAACGGCGCATTGAGCCTATAGAAACAAAATGGTGTACCCTTGTAATTGCTGCTGTAAGAGTAGTTTTCCCATGATCAACATGTCCAATGGTACCAACATTCACGTGAGGTTTCCTGAGGAAACAACCAAGTCAATGTAAATGCATACATCAACTATATTAGAGCAACTTGATGACAGTGCCCATACTTGTAAAATATCATATATTGGTACAAGAAGGACGAGACAAATTCTTAAAGGACAATTCATCAACATCATCAAGCGCATAGTAACATTCACAAGTCAGATATGTGCCCATCCATTTTAACGCAATAAACTTAGTATGCGTTTCAAAAATTATAATTCCCACCTGTATATTATGTCAATATTACTTACTTCTGGATATATGATATGAACCTAGGGAAAATGCATCTTGAGGCCCAAATTTACAATTAAAAAAAAATCTAGAATGGGTTGGGTTTGTATGGGAACAGTAGAAAATGATAAAGTGACCTTTGGTGGCAAATATTGTGTGGTCAAAAAAATAATGTAAAATCTATAATCTAGAAATTAGGGCTCCAAGTTGAGCCTTACTATTCTACAAAATGAGTTCCTCCATTATGAATGTAGAAATTTCCAGGCCCAAACTAAAGCTCGTGGCTAGGACGAGACCATTATGGAGCTTCAATTGGACCTTAATATTCTACAAAATGAGCTCCTACATTCTGAATCTATAATCTAGAAATTGGGATGTGCTTTACTATTGATGCTCTTAGAGCATCAATAGTAGATGGAGCTCAAAAATACATCTTGAGGCCCAAATTTGTAGTAAAAAATTTAATGTAGAATGGATTGGATTTGTACAAGAATAGTAAACAAATAAATATTGAGACCCAAATGAGATGAACGGATAGACCCATGTGTCATCCTTCTTTTTTTTCAAAAAAATTATATAAAATCTAAACTCTAGAAATTTGGGTTCCAAATTGAACCTTACTCTTCTACAAAATGAGTTCCTAGATTGTGGATGTAGAAATTTGAGGCCCATGCTATAGCTCCTATGGCTGGGACAGGACCATCATGGGACTCTAATTGAATTTTACTATTCTACAAAAAGGGCTCCTACATTCTAAATCTAAAATCTAGAAATTGGGATGAGCCTTGCTATTGATGCTCTTAGGAGGAGAAAGTCAAAGTTATATCAACCCACATTGATTGAGTTCCCCATGTATCCGATGTGGAACTAAAGGAAGGATAGTAACAACGCAACGCAACTCGAACATGCATCCTCAAGGATGCAAGCAACAACCATCAGCGATGAACCAAGAAAAATTTATGCTATTTGCAACAAGAAATGAATTGGAGAGCACCACAGGAGCATACAGCACAACAGATCAACCTCAAAAAAAATGCGGATTTTAGGAACCAACATCTCCACACAAGCATAGTCCTCACATAGGAATAGTTCAATTCTTCGTAAATTAGTCGGGATAGAGAAGCGTACGTGCGAGTGAAGGTGGCCATGGAGCGCCTCCACCAGATTCCGGCTACCGGAGCGCTGGCTCCGACCGCCGGCTGCAACTCTGGGGCATTTGGCAAACGGCTCGATAGGGATCCACGACAGCACGAGTGGTAGAGAGAGGAGGGGGAGGAGGAAGGAGAGACTCGGAGGAGGCGTCGAGAGTTAGGGTTCCTGAGGACGGCGGAGGAGGCCATGGCGGCGGCGGCAGCAGCGTCGATTGATTCCTAGGGTTTTAGGCGAGTGTTGTTAGGGTTTTGGGGACCATGGGATAATTCTGCTCGTCGGGTCTGGATCCTTAACGGGTTTTGAAGTTTGGACAGGAGTCAGGAGGTGCATATGGTTGACGAGGCCCGACCAAACTAACATGATCCACACGAGGCCGTATGACACGTACTTTCTCGACACTCACCGGACACGACTCAAACATTGACTCCAAACTCGACTCCAAAGGACTCAAAAAACGGTTGAAAATGATTTATTATCATTGACAATTTATAAAAGCGCCTTCAAATATACAAGGGGCGGCACGTGTCAGAGGACCACATAATTTTTTAAAGAGCGCTGCTAGGTTGTCCGTCCTCAGGATTAGCTCGCACGGCAGACAGTCATTGGCTCTTCCGTCTGGGGTGGGCCCAGATTAGCAGGAGGACAATGACTACCCGCTAGGCGGGCGCTGGCCAACCCCTCGGACGGACAAAATAGACTTTCCGTATTTTAAATTGTATTAGGGGACAACACACAAAAGTGTTAGAATACAACACCAATCACGGGCGGATCCAAGATTGGGGTGGGGTGGGCTGGAGCCCACCCAAAAAAAATTATATTTTTTTTCATATAATTTTTTTTTGGTTTTTTTTTGTATGGATTTATCTACTTCTAGTCCACCCAAAATTTTGCCAACCCATCCTAACTATAATTTTTGGATCCGCCCCTGACACCAATATTCATTTTTCTTTCAAAAATTATCACATTTTCCTATTCTTCTTTTACTTCCCTCTTCCTACTCCCTTTTTCTTGTCTTATTTGAGACTATTTCTGAAGTTTTGAACTTTATTAATAAAGTTTTGAAACGTAAAATCGTTACAGTTTTGTTTGGAATAACAAAGGACTATCAAAGATTTGAAATCCTAAGAACAACTTATTTTGGTAGTCTTAAGCATTTATATTGATTAACCAACTAATTGATCTTATCTTTGTTTGTGTAAATAGTTTACTAAAGTGGTGTAGAGCTTCCTTTACAACTTAGTTTCTTACTCTTTTGGTTTTATCAAATATCGATGCTAATTCCCAAAATTCTTATTATTATGTTCACTTGTCTGGTGCTCCTGTAGCCACAAAATGTGACGGTTTTGTATATATTCAGGACTGTTAAAATTTTGACTTCATTATTTCGAACGGGTCTGTTTCTATTCAAAAGTTTCGAAATTTATATTAATGGAGTTTGAAACTTCAGAAATAGTTTTATGAGACTCTTTTCTACGAGTATATTAAAAAGACATGAATTAAGATCTAGGAATTTGGGAAAGAAGAGAAAGAAGCCGAAAAAAATTGTGTGAATTTATGGAATGCCCAAAAACTAAAAAAGTTTTATGTAAAACCCACCGCTAAAAAAACTTTCATCGCGTGCCCAAAATTAGAGAAACTTATCCAAAGCGGGTTCCAAATGACCCTTTTGCCCTTCCTTTTAATTTATTGAAAACACCCACGAAACTGCTCTTAAAAAAATGTTTCGATACTTCATCTTCTTCCATACGCTGCTCACTTTCGAATCTAGGTTTTCTCCTCAAAAATCTTCAAAAACTCGTCGAAAAATTTCGGAAAGACCGAGACAAACGGCAAAAGTGCTAAAACGGAGGTCCAAACATCATTTTTTTGCGATTCTAAAATTTCGGAAGGCCGTCTAACGAAGAAGCTGTTACTTTCACTCTCCTCGACGATACGCTCATTTTGCGACAAACGGGACCTCGTTTCGACCTCCCAGTCAAAAGTTATGGCCCTCCAAAGTTTCAGCTAACCATAAAATGCAGGAGAATGCCCATTCTCCGTGTTAGAACACAAAAAATGTTAATTTCGCATGAGGGTGGTCATTCTCCGTGTTAGTAACACGGAGAATGACATTTTTCGTCTTAATTTACACGGAGAATGGCCATTCTCCGTCTTAATTTATACGGAGAATGCCATTCTCCGTGTAATTTAGCACGGAGAATGCCATTCTCCGTGTAATTTAGCACGGAGAATGGTCAAGAATGACCATTCTCCGTGTTAATGCCATTCTCCGTGTTAAATAAAACGGAGAATGACATTCTCCGTGTTAAATAAAACGGAGAATGACCATTCTCCGTATAATTTAGCACGGAGAATAGTCATTCCAGTGTTAAAACGCAGGAGAATGGACATTCTCCGTCATTTTTTACAACGGAGAATGGTCATTCTCCGTTTTTTTCGACACGGAGAATGGTCATTCTCCGTGATATTAACACGGAGAATGACCAATCTCGTGTTAACATGGAGGAGAATGGTCATTCTCCGTATTAAAAAAGACGGAGAATGACCATTCTCCGTGTTAAAACCACGGAGAATAGCTATTCTCCGTACTAAAATGATGGAGAATGGCAATTCTCCGTCACTTTACCACGGAGAATGGCATTCTCCGTGTTAAAACCCATAGAAAATTGTCATTCTCCGTGGTTTTTAACACGGAGAATGCCATTCTCCGTGGTTTTTAAAACGGAGAATAGTTATTCTCCGTCATTTTAGCACGGAGAATGGTCATTCTCCGTGGTTTTAACACGGAGAATATTTTTTTTAGAAAAATTTTGTCAGAAATAAAGAGTTTCGTTCTTCTTTCAAAACGATGATAATCTTTATGGAAAAGAAGAAGAAAGATCTTCTCTCCACAATTGACCTAATCGTCGGAAAACTTCAAATGTCTCCACGATGAAGATGATGATGATGGTGATGATGATGACGAGCGATGATCTGAGTTCGACTGAAGAAAAGTACACCGAACTACGAACGATCTTTGCGATCTCTGCTGAAGATGAGAGCAATGGAATTCAGATTTCCCGTGAAGAAGAAGAAGACGAAAATCGCAATCCAGATCTGAGTTTTTTGAATTCAAATACATATAGATGACCAATTCGCACGGAGAGGTAGTTTCGGTATTATAAAAATAGCAGTTTCCAGCAGGTGGCATCTAAAAGGGAATCTTGGAATATTTAACGTGAAAATACTTAATTCTGGGTATTTCATAAAACTCATCCAGCGGGTGGACATTTCATAAAAGTCCACCCCGAAATTGGGTTTCTCAGCAATTTCCAGTTTTTTTATACTTAAGTTTAAAGGTGCCTTCACGACTTTTGAAATAGTATTTGGGGAATACAATTTTTAAAAAAGTTTATGTTGGCCCATAATATATTTTTTGGTGCCAAATGACCACAAACATCCTTAGAATATAGATATAAAAGTATTTTGGTCACTTTTAGCAAAATAACCAAAATACCTCCCATGAACGTCTATTAATGACTAAATAAAAATATATTGGTACACACATTTCTCCAAAATACCCTCATCAAAACGGTCACATAAAGTATAGTTTTATTATTATTATTATTACTATTATTATTTTAAAAAAATTTGGGTTGGGTGTGGGGGAGGGGAGGGGAGGGGGGGAGGTGTGGTTAGGGATGAACCATATGTTAATAACCACCCTCCACCATGAAGGAGTTGAAGAACCCCATCTTTGCCAGTCTGCTGCTTTCCAAAGTATCGTATAAAAGGAACCAGTTAGTAGAATTTGTAAATTGGGACCTGTTACGTTTCAAATTTGGACGTCAAAATATTTTTTTTTTATAGTCTAAAATTTTGGATCCCATAGTTAGACATAAAACGTATTGGAAACCAAAATTTATACATCCAAGATTTGGACGTTTGTTTCAAGTTGTTGGCTAATCAAGCCAATTCTTTTCTGCGCTCAAATTTTGGACGTTTTATTATTTATATATAATAAAAAAATTAGCTTGATTAGCTAAAATTTAAGCCTAAAATTGGGCGTTGATTAAATAATAATATTATTATTAAAAAAAAGGCCCAAAAGTTGGGCGGCAAAATCTAAAGCTAAAGTTGGGCGCCCAAAAACTGGGCTTGATTAGTTAAAGCTAAAGTTTAAGGCTGACTATGGGCCTATGGCTAAGGAGGCAATAAGCTTAGTTAGCTAAAGTTTAAGACTAATTATACTAAATATTTTTTAAATAATTAAAAATTGTTTTTGACGTCCAAGTTTGGGACGTATATTTTTTTACGTCCAAATTTGGAACATAACAGGTCCCTATTTACAAATTCTTCTAACTTGATTTTTTTTACACAATACTTTAAAAGTTGTATATTTTTGATACAATTTTTTTGATGTTTCAAATGCATTCTGCTCTTGCATGTTGTTAGTCCCAACATCATTGCAATCTATGCCATAATTTAGGTTCTTCTCCTGCAAGGCCAATCAAAAAATCCATGAAAAATATGCGTTCACTGTTTGATATGCATCATACTAATCTATTCTACTATATAATAGGAAAACTTGGATGGTGAAAATTTTGAATTCCGAAAATATCCTTGCATGTCTATACTAATTAAAAATTGTTCATTAATTTTAATAAAGACAACTTAATAATTACGAAGACTACCGTTTGGTCTTTCTAAAGAGTCTTTCTAAGTTAATTAAAAGAATGTTAAAATACGTGTAAGGCACGTACACATATGCTAGTAATGCTAATGCGTATGTTGAAAAGTAGTTTAACACAAAAGAGGAATGGAATAGAGTAATAGCATGCATGCATCCGCATGATACATATTGAACAGTTAACACAAAAGATTTTATACAAAGAAAAACACAGAGAACATTTACACAGTTGATCACCAGTTTAAACCAACAATGGCCCCGTGTAAGTAATATAGGTGGGTCGGGGTCGAGTTGCCAACATGCTAATACTATTGAAATCTTAATGAATTTCATATTATTTTCTTTTTGTTGTATGATAACCAACATCTACAGGCTACAACATAATCAAGATACAAAAGGGAGGAAGATAAACAACTTGAGTCTACTGTGTATAGAAAGATGATAATGTACGCAGGGCCGGTCCTAAGATAAGTTTGAGAAGCCATTAGCTCCAATAGTGACTCCGCGGTCCACCCAAACTCCTTTTCTGTCAGTTGAACTAGAAATCCCGCATACTCATATTTTATGTTCCTACTGAAAAGGTCTCGAGTAGCTCATGAATCTGGAGTGGAACTCATAATCCGAGTTCCACGCCGCCATCGAAACTAGAGATTTTTTTTTTTTTTTGGAGTTGATATCGGTTCAACATTTTATTTTTTAGCTTTACGCTTGTTATAAATTTTTTGATATTTTCTTTCCAAAGTCAATGCCAAGGGGCAACAAAAATTATGTCCGGCTAGAGCAACCTAACCTCCTAGGCCGGCCCTGAATGTAGGGAGTGGACCCAAACAGCAAGGCTGAAATAAAGCAACTTTAAGACTTCCATCAACGAAATGTGAACTCTAAACTAGAAACCAAAAAAAATATAGGATAGAAACCAAAAAAATATAGGATAGAAACCAAACGAGATATAGGGCCAAGACTACGGTCCAAGCCTGCGTGCAACATGTCACGTTAAAAGGTTTTGACATATAGGATAGAAACCAAAAAAAATAGGAATAACCATTGAAGAATGCGCCATCGGACTTGATGTTGTTTATGGAAGATAAATATAACATGACAATGTACAACCACATCACGGAACGGAAACTCAAATCTCAAAGAAGAATAAAAAAAGTTCATAATTCAAAAGATAATACTGGAACTCTATTTTTAATTCTCGTCCCAAGTACAGAACAGTTTGCACATAGGGAGCCATGTTCCTCTCCAGAGTCTCCATTGGAAAACTAGCAGACTTTCTACATTAGTTGTCACCCATACATACTTAGATTCTTCTTCCAGTGAGATCTAACTGCTTAAAAAATAAAAACAAGACGTCCTCCAACAGAAGTATGGCTCTTACTTCTTAGCCCAGCAACACCAAACCACTCTAAACTCATACTACAAAGCACAAACAGCACCATTGCATGATGTGTCAATTGGCATGCTACCTGATTTTCTCCTGAGAAAGACAAAACAAGAATTACTGCAAAATTTAGAAAATGCGTGAGCTTATAAATAAAAAGCATGGAAGAATTGATGTTTTCAGGTATTATGAGAATTTCAAGAACTTGTGTGATCTACTGGCATGATAAATCTGAGGTTTAATACAAAAAAATATTCATAGTTTAATAACTCAATACAAAGAGTGGTTTATTCGTGCTGTCTATATTACAACAAATTTGAATTCGAATTTTGAGCGGGGCAGCCCAGCCAAAAGTGACAAGTTGTTGGGAAATATCACCACGAAATCTCGATACAAGCAAGAAAATAAAAACATAGGAGACAAGGGTAACTAATCCAAGCTGCAGCGAGCTTTAATGAGTTAATTACCACAAGATAAGCTGTTTAGGCTCGTTTGGTTCGCAAAATCATGAGGTCGGGAAAGGAAAGTAATTACTTTCCTATGTTTGGGTCCAAAGGAATTGAGGAGGAAAGGAAGGTGAGTCACAATGGAAAGGAAATTGGGGTGGGGGATGGTTCCGTCTATCCAAGCAAGGATTCAGTTTCCCACCATTAAGTATTCACTTTCCCTTCCAATTTCCTTGGCATTTCCAAACACCGGAAAGGAAAATCGATGAGAATTGCAAAGGAAATACCAAGGAATTGATTTACTTTCCTTTCCGCAAACCAAACGAGATATGGCAGATAAATCTTTAACTAAAGTGTATAATTCTTTTTTCTCAATATTTCAGAACCCAAGCTATACAATTAAACACGAAAGTAGAAAAAAAAACAAGTTTTATTGTTTTCTCCCTTCTGTAATAAAGGCAATAAAGTTGTGCAAACAGAAGAAACAAACAAAAAGATAATGAGATTATTAACAATTCCGGATAGTTCAGACCTGTAATAAAGACAATAGAGGTGTGCACAAACAGAAGATTACTTTACAATTTCCGATAGTTCAGACCAGTTTAGAACTATTTTTTTGTGTGTTCGTGAAGTATGACTTACATAACTGGTGGCTTAGGCTGGGCTTGGGATTGTTTATCATCGTCGCATCTGCTTTTTTTTGGAAATCACTCCCAAAAGCTGTTTGGCTGTTACCAAAAACTTTTGGAAAGCCCTTCAATTTTGAGGCAGATTCTGAAATCAAGTGTGATGCTGAGTTGCTTTTTCCAAAACCAGCAGCAACCCCAAACCAGGCCTGAGAAGGCAGATTGGATCAAGGTTGTTAGTTAACCAATGTTCCAAAAAGCTCAAGCTAATAGGAACGGGCCAACATTATATATTAAACTCTTAACACCCATGTCACATGTCGGACGAGATTACAAGAACCTGCACATGGATGAGTCTAGACTCTAGAGTGCACATTTGGAAGAAACCTAGCCTAAAAGAGTGCACATGCATGGAAACTTGGGCAATATAAATCATTTAATTGCTGCAAGCCTGCAAGGGGGGATTCAAAATCAGGACCTTTTGTTCTAGTACCATGTATGTTCCTAAAAGCTCAAGCTAATAGGAAAGGGCCAATATTATAGTATCAAACTCCTAACACAGGTGAAATTTTGTTAATAAAATAAGGGATATTTTAGCAAATGCCCCATCAAAAATATGAAAACTAGCATATACCCCCACTATTTTAAAAAACTAAGAGATACTCTCGTTTTGGTACGAAACAGTCAAAATCTCGGTTAAAATAGTGGGGCTATATCTTAGTTTTTTAATTGTTCCCTACAAAAATGAGGGTATTCTTAGTTTTTTAAAATAGTAGGGATATATGCTAGTTTCTATATTTTTAATGGGGACATTTGCTAAAATATCCCATAAAATAATGAGACGTACCAAGATTATGTGCAGCTTGACATCTGACAGATTAGATAGGAAGATTTTCTCCACAACTAGAATAAGACCTTTATTAATATGGCCAGTTGGAAGGTACGCACACAAGTTTCTAATAAGCTCATACATATAATGAGACGTATCCGTGTATATATTCGTGCAACATATATCTAATAATATTTGTATCCCGTATCCGAATCAAGTCTTACTCGTGCAACATATATCAAACTTCTCAGAGCCAGTGGTGAGGGTTAAGGGACATATCTCAAATTACGTTCTACGACTCACCCACAAGTTCAATGCCATTTCTTGTCTTGAGACCTAAATTTATGCAGCCATAGTTTTTGTTTTATAATTCATTAGAAAGACCTACCATACTCACGACTTCATCCTTTGCTAATCCATTAGTCCATTACCAACTTAAGGTCATTGCCACTGCACCAGAACTTTGGAATTGTAAAGAGATTTGAGAACTACATATATTTATTTATATATTATCTAGCAATCAAGCCTCACATGAGCAGTCTATTCTCCAAACCAGCAGTATTAGGTGCCTGTGATCCCAAACACACACACTAAAATCTTGCCACATTCTTTTAGGCTAAAAGATGATATCCACTTCCAAAGTCCAAAGTCAATACATAGTACATACACTGTAAAATAGTATCCATCAACTTTCTTATCAAATCTCACCAAAATCGTGATATACTTTTCCATGATCAGAAAGCTAAAGTGATGTCTTGTGTTTTTCGGCACAAAAACAGTTCCGTACCAACTAATCCTACTTGCTTCTATTGAAATTATCTTTCAAAGAATGTCGAGAAATTCAAACACTTGAATCAGATCTAGATGACAATTTTACACCAAGTAAATGTAGAGTGTCTTTGTTCACTGAACTAAAACTGGTACGAAGTAGGCTATAGAGAACAACTACTTAAATTATACGAACGGAAAACTCAAGAAACCATGATTATGGTAGCAACTCAGTCCAACCATGCACATTGATGAGCAGTTCAGGAGAAATATGCAACAAGGTCTTAATGCATGAAGAACCAGCCAGCCCTATTACATTCCTGGGGCCATCAAATATTTATTGTATATTAAGCAAAAGTTTCTAGAGGGCTTTCGTAATATTACTTTAAGGAGGTGCTGAATTTGGTAAGTAAAATTATAGGTTGCATCTCATAGTTTGCAACCCCATATCACCATTTCTCCAAAACTAGGAGATGCACCCTGTCATTTTTAGGGGTAAGCGTGACGTAGACCTCCGGGCCTTGCCAAAACAAGAGGGCTTAACAGCTATTAACTCCTGGCATGGTCACCGACTCACCACGGAGTGGGCTTGTGATCCTTCGGGCGCCTCTTTCATTCCGCGGGGTTAGGCTATGCGATCTATGGCTCAATGCAACATCGTCAGTGCAATCGGAGTCGGATACATTAGATTTATCAGGTCATCGCCTGTAGGCTTCACATTGGTTCTCCATCCATCAATGATCAATGTGCTCATTCTTTTGAGAAATGGTTCGGAATAGTTGGTTTCTTGCAATTCGTAATGCACTGGCTCAGAGAAGTATGAATCTTATTATATATCAACCATGCGTTATCGTTTAACTAAGTGAATATGCCAATGTTTAAAAATGATGCATATATCGGCAATAAGCTCTACATGTACCAAGTAGCAATACAAAGCTCAGTTTGAGTACCTAAAGTAGTAGCGCGGGACCTGTCACTAATCATCATCCATCTCCCCATCTCCATCTTCATCCCCCTCCTTCCTCAACTTCCCGCACACATTGCACTCCAGTACGTCGGACACGGTCCCGTCATCCGAGGGCGGCAGCGGCGCCAGCGTCCCCCCGCAGTTCTCTACGTCACAGACAAACTTGACAAAGAAGTACGCATGGGGGAAATCCCCATCCCCCTCCTCCTCCTCCTCCTCCTCCGCCATCCCTTCGTCTCCGCCATCTTCCTCCATGTTCTCCTCGTCGTCCTTCCAGTTGGCCTCGACGCGGCAGCGGTCGCACTCGCAGCGGAACCCGTAGTCCTCCAGCAGCCGGGCCTGCCTCTCCTTGTAGCCCCAGTTGACGGGGAAGTAGCTGAGGCAGACCTCCCGGCCCGGCGGGATGTCGTGGAGGGCGCGGACGGTGAGGTCCGCGCTGCCGCGGTCGGGGTAGTCGAAGCGGCAGGCGTTGGGGAGGCAGTCGTGGTTGAAGAAGGAGGCGAGGGGGTAGATCGCGTAGGCGCTCACGCGGCGGCGGGCGTCGGCGAGGGCGAAGGCGTTGGAGCGGTCGGCGGCGAGGAGGGTGGCGGTGAGGGAAGGGGGGAAGGGGGAGGAGGAGGAGGAGGAGACGGGAGGGGTGGGGCCCGCGTGGAGGGAGAGGAGCTGGTGGAAGGAGGAGGGGGAGGAGAGGGAGAGGGAGTGGGCGGCGCGGAGGAGCGCGGCGTGGTCGTCGGCGTCGGAGGCGGCGGGGGAGGAGGGGTAGAGGAGGAGGGGGGAGTCGGAGAGGAGGATCTCGCCGGGTTTTATGTGGCGCGTGGCGATCAGGGACCTGCCTCTGCCGGCGAGGTCGGCGACTTGCACCAGCGGAGGTGGAGATGATGCCGCCGCCATGGGTGTGGAGACAGGAGGAAGAACGAGCATGGACTAACTAGGGGTGAGCATATAACGGTTGAAAACCGAAAACCGAACCGAACCGAACCGAAATATGACAAGCGGTTCGGTTTTTCGGTTATCGGTTCGGTTTACGGTTTAAAATTTTAAAAATTTGAAATAACGGTTCGGTTTTCGGTTCTTCATCCGAAAAATCGAACCGAACCGAAAACCGATTTAGATTTAGGAATTTATCAAACTATCCACAATATACATATACTAATGTTTATTAACCCCTAACTGAGCGCACTCTCTTCTCCTATTCTATGTCGGTGCTTCTTTGAGCACTCTCTCTATCTACCATCAATCTATATATACTAATATCTTTCACTCTATGTAATATAACAATCCATAAATACAATAATGTCATATATTTTTTAAAAATTTGTTATTTAAATAGGCTCATTTTGCTAAAAACTTGAAGGCCATGCACATTGGCCCATGAAACCGAACCGACCGAAAACCGAACCGAATTAATTCGGTTCGGTTTTGTTCGGTTTTTATAAAAACGGTTCGGTTTTCGGTTTTGAGAAATACGGTTTACGGTTATTTCGGTTTTCACATATTCGGTTCGGTTTGAACCGAACCGAACCGAACCGATGCTCACCCCTAGACTAACTTATTTCTGTCTCTATTTGAAAGAAAGAAAAAAAGCAGAAGCAGCTGTTACCTAACAGCACTTGCTTTTGCTTCTCAAACCAAGTCCTAGGGCTAAGGGGTTGGGGTTTTGTCAAAATCCTTGTTAGCAATTATGCAAAAGGAAAAAAAAAAAATTTCGGAACTTAGAAAAAAATCAGTCAAATATTTCTAGAATAAAAATATTGAAGTTAGAGACATCACATGCTTAAACAAGTTGTCTAATTTAATTAATTAAACATATTTTTATTATATTTTTTTGGTCAAATTTTTAATAATTTATACGGAACACGTTTAAAACTTCATATGCTTAAAATTTGTATACTGATCCGAATCTGTCAAAAGTATGCAAGTATTATACGTTTCTGAAAGATACAGAAAATTTTGCGTATAATACGAGTTTTAAGTGGGTGATTGCTAACGATGGTCAAAATTGTGTGAATTAAGATCAATAATTAAATTATTACTTCATTTTATACCTAAAATGTCATGTTATGAAGAACAGAAAAAAAAAATATTAAACATAGCATGAAAAAAAAACCTAATATCATCTCCAATAGCAATACAAAAGATTGATTGAGTGCCAAAAAAAAAAAGGGATCGTACATGGGTTTCAATTACACACCAAACAAAAATTATCGTGGAAGTTGATACAAAACAATTCCAACCCAAGGCGTGTGACGCAAGGTTTTCCTCTTGAGCTTGATCGAGAGCTGGAGTCGAGCAACTCATGTTGGAGTCTTGAGTTGAGCTACACGCAAAACATATATAGTCAAAACTCACTCGAGCAAAGATCCACTCTTATATATATATATATATACTAGTGTATAACCTGTGCCATAATGGCACGGACACGAACCCGGCCTTCTCGACGTAGGCGTGCAAGCACCTGGCCAACGTCAGGGAGTTCCGGACGGAGATGCGGCCTCTGAACCCGGCCTTCTCGACGTAGGCGTGCAGGCACCGGGCCAGCGCCAGGGACCCGAGCCCGGCGGAGGCGGACACGGCAAAGACCACGGTGGCTGTCACGACCCGCACCCTAGAGTAAGGGCACGAGACGTGGGTACGTCCAGCCTACACCGCAGTGTCGGCGGTAGAACGCTGTCTTAGGTCACAACATCTAGCAATAATATACTAAGCAGTTTATACTCCCCGAATGGGGGTGACATGATAGAAGTAAACACAATCACAACTAAGGAAGAAGAAGCACGATATGATATAGAACTCAAGGAAATACAGATGATAAAATAGTCTAAGATAGCATCCCAGCAAATATCCAGAGTACGAATCTCAGCTACTGAATATGAAAGAATATATACAAATCAGAATCTCCAGACAGAAATAAAGTCTAGCTAAAACAGTCTCAAGACAACATAAATAAGATAGGCCTAACTAAGCTAGTCTAGGCAATGGGGGTAATGTCATCAGCTAGAGCTGGGTCCTCCTAAGAGTCCAGCTCGCAAGTGTCGTCTAGGGCTGCCCCGTAGAAGGTATCCCCACAGGCCTCCTCCTCGTCCTCTGTAATATTTTTAACAGGTCCAATCAGGACAGGAGCGAACACAATACATCTCAACAATTCATAGCAGGTTAGAAAATATAATCATGAAGTAAAGTAAGATACAGGTACTGAAAGAAATGCAGTATGTAAACAGAGAGAGAACTGTAATAGAAATATTTACTATAATAGAGAACTAACAGTGGCTAGTGAGTCAGAGTACAATATAGACATGTAAATGGCATAGGATGATTCTGATGAGACACTATGAAATGATTCTGATGAGATACTACTTGGGTATTATTCACATGTCTACTTCTACTCTCCCGTACCCCCAATCAATACACAAGGATCCAACCAGGTTATGTTATGATTCCATGTAAAGGTCCCCGAAGGGTGATACATGGATGTCCCATAAATGGAGATTCTACGAAACCCAATAAATGGGATAAGGATTCAAGGAAGACTCTGTGATCATGAAAGTACATGTCACAAGTGATCGATGAACCAATGAAGCATAGTGATACGCCATGTAAGTGAAACGCACAGAACATGAAGTACCCAATGCTCCCTGAAGGGATAACATCTCAAGAAGGAATCCATATAGTACTAATTCGTGTGACCAATGTGACAGTATCAAGTAAAGTAATTTAATGCAGGAAAATAATTATAAGTAGGATATGAAATGATCAGAGAATGTACTCGCCTGGTATCTGAGTGTCCGGATGAAATGTATTGTCCGAGGAGAGGTGTCTAGCTCCTAATCAGAGCAGCACAAGTCACAACAAGTCCAGAATGGTAATAAGATGCACTACAATGCATTCTACATGAATCTAGGTCAATCTAGGCCAAAGTCAACTCTGATCAACCCTAGAAGTCAAATTAGGTCAACCAAGTCAAACTAGTCTATACTAGTCTAACTAGTCTATTCTAGGTCTAACAAGGCTATACAAGTCCAATCTAGGCTCACTAGTCAAGCAGACACACACATAGGCCATAGGCTATATCATGCCTATAAGCCAAACCATAAATCACATGACCACATGATATTATCTATATCTAAAACAATACACATATTGATATAGCTATATAATATAATATAGCCTACACATAACATATAGGCTACTATATGTATACCACACAACATGTTTATATCTAAAATATATATAAAAGTAGGCACACACCTTATTATAGGATACACATATGTACATCTCATTATAATACATGTATATATGTACTCATACATAGAGAATATGAATGAATGGGTATGTGTTCAAGTGTGGGTGTGAGTGCCACATATATGTGCTAATGTGTGTGTGTGAGAGTGAAGTGAGGTGTCAAGAGAGTTGTGTGTATGTGTTAAGCTTGAGGGTGTGAGAGGAGAGTGTAGTGCATATGAGTGAGACACTGGTGTGTGATATGGTATCCTGAAAACAGTGTGGTATATGTGGTATGAGGGTGAACTTGAAAACAGTGTACACAAGTGTAATATCCTGAAATCAAGAAAACAGTGTGAAATCCTGAATTCAGTAAAACAGTGAGCAATTAGGAATGGTAAACAGTGGCTAATGCAAACAGGGAAGGGAAATGAAGGAAATCAGTTCACAGTTTACATTATGAAGGAAACGATCAAATATCACCCAACATTTCTCAGTCCATATCAATACTCCCAGATTTTTTACATTGAAGAACCATTTAATTCAGTCCATTAAGGAACACAAACTCAGTTACAAGGATTGGAAGGGAACCCAATATTGCATTCCAATTCAAAACAGAACCCAAAACCCAGTTTTTCAGTCTCAAAACTAAACTCCAGATTTTGAGCTCCAAACAGTCCCAAATCATCCCAAATTTGACACACCATTAGAAAACATATAGGTGTACCACGTTAGGGTTTTTATCCATGCAATTAACAGTATTTAATTAGATGAAATAGATTGCCAAAAGTCATATTTCAAATCCGAAAATACAAGAGACTGATACACAGTTTCAGAAATTGGTAAACAGGAAATTAATAACTAATAAACAATTTAATATGTAAAATTGTGGTTGGTAATTAACATATAGTATGTGTTTGTGTCAGAGAGAGTGATTCGTGTCCACAAAAGTGGACACGAAGTGTCCAAGCACAGAAAACACATATGTATCAAAAACTGTGAATGGCAAGCCTCGTGCGGCCATGTCGAGCCACATTGGACTCAAAGCACAACACGAGGGACCATGTGCTCGAGTCTAGTACTAGGCTAGGTCTAGATAAGTGTGTCAGTGTCCACGAAGGGTGTCCACGACGTGTCCAGCATGAATACGAATAGCGTATCAGTGTCCAATAAAACCCGACTGAACGGTCAGACAACCCAGTGCAGAGCCTCGTGCGTGTCCGACACGACACGAGACGACTCGAGGCTTGGGGGCCTTCGTGTCAGACACTGCCCCCACCCCCTCGTCAAATCCCAGCTCGCCACGTGGCCTGTGCATCGAGCACGAGGCCACGAGCAGCAGGGGAATGCACTGCCTGCGCGCGCGCGTGCACCCGCGTGTGCACGTGTCCAACCCGACACGATGCGACACGAAAACACTCCCAGTCCAAAAGAAACATGTAAGCAACATCAAAATATAATTTCCTATTCAATTACTTTCTAGAAATTAAATCGAAATGCCCTTTGGGGCATTTCATCGAACACTTAGACCTAGGTCGGATACGTGTCCGATACGGACACGAAATGGTTCCACCTGGACACGAAATCAATTTATATGGCTAGGGGACACCTAGGGCTAGGTCTACATGCAAAGAAATCCAGAAATTAATGGAGTTTGTATAGATTTACCTATTGGTGACCAAATGCAAGAAAAACCTCAAATGGGTGGGGGGTCCTCTTGCTAGCAAACTTCTCCAAATTGATATAAATCTGAGAATAACACTCAACAACAGCAAGAACACTATATTTAGAACCTATTGTAATTGGTTTGAGGGAAAAAGGAAATAAATAGGATTTAATATGAATTAATGAAGATGGAATAATACCTCTTTCTAAAACTTGTTCTTCCTAAAGAGGCTAGCCCTAATTTCTAGGAGAATACTTATAGGGGGGATTCCCAATGCTAGGTATATGTGGCCGGCCAACTATGGTTTGGGCTACGTTAGGTTCATATGGCTAATGGGTTGGGCTTTGTCAAAAACAATGGTTCTAAATCACAAGTCATGACTTGTGACCAAAAGCTTTCTATTCAAATCTCTATTTCCTAATTGATTCTAATAACTAGAGTATGGTTAACTTAAATTAACCTAGGTTCTCATAATATAACCAAGTCCAACTCAACTAGGGTTAGCTTCTAGGTTAGCCTACCAAGTCAAAGCTAGTCAAAGTCAACCTAGTCAACCTTCATTCAAACAATTCCAAAATAAATCCTAAAAATTTCCATAAATTCAAATAAATTCTAATAAATTCAAATAACCCCAAAAATGACAAAAATACCCTCAAACTAGAATGTGGTAGTGACAAATCTACCCTCCTTAAAATAATTTTGTCCTCGAAATTAAAGGCGAAACTAACTGCTGAGAAGGATAGAAAAGTATACCTCAAGGTCCGAAAAGATATGGGTATCGCTCGCGCATCTCATCCTCCCGCTCCCAGGTAGACTCTCCTGGAGAATGATGCCTCCATGCGACGCGTACCAAGGGTATGATCTGGTTCCTCAGAACCTTCTCCCGTCGATCCAGTATCTCCACTGGCTGCTCTAGATAGCTGAGAGAAGGTCCAACCTCAATCTCCGAATGATCGAGCACATGACCAGGATCAACCACGTACCGTCTCAACTGTGATACATGGAATACGTTGTGGACCCCCACTAGTGCAGGCGGCAAGTCTAGCCTGTATGCCACGTCACCGACTCTTCCGCTGATAACGAAAGGGCCGATGAAGCGCGGGCTACGCTTCCCGCCTCCACCAAAACGTATCGTACCACGAGTCGGAGATATCCTCAAGAAAACCTGATCTCCAACCTAATCACAAGCAAGGTCTCAATTAATTATGATAAACAACATGATCAAAAACACAAACAAACAAACCTAAATCTAATCCTACTATAATCTGTACCTCAAACTCCAAGGGCCTCCGGTGGCTATCGGCCCAGTGCCGATGTCTGTCCTGCGCCACGCGAAGTCTGTCCCTGATGAGCTTCACCTTCTCGGCTGCGTCAACAACCATCTCTGGCCCCAGTAAAGCTCGCTCACCAACATCATCCCAAGATAAGAGTGTACGACACCTACGCCCGTACATAGCCTCGAAAGGTGATATCTCAATGCTGGCCTGGAAACTGTTGTTGTAAGCAAACTCCACCAAATGCAGATGATCCTCCCAGGAACCTCCAAAGTCTAGGACGCACGTCCGCAGCATATCCTCAAGTGTCTGAATGGTCCGCTCTGACTGTCTGTCCGTCTGGGGTGGTATGCAGTACTAAACTTGAGCTGAGTGCCCAAGCTGGTCTGCAGACTCCTCCAGAAATAGAAAGTAAAGCGACTATTGTCACGACCCGGTCCCCAAATACTTGGGTCGAATCGGATCATGCCCAGCCTGCACCGTTGATGAGACGGCGACAGTAAGCTGTAATCCATATTGCAGGTAAATCAACAACAAGTTTGAATTTAAAAGTTGCCGCAACATTTATTCGATAATAAACTTGTCCAGTACAAAAGTTTAAAAGATCCAAAAAAAACTGAAATAAGACTAGCTAACACCAACAGCATCTAAGGAGACGCCGATCCATCGTCGTCAGGTAGTACCGCCGGGTACCGAACAGGATTGTTGAACATTAGCTCTGTGCCACCAGATACTCTAGAAAGATCAACCTCAGAGTAACCTAAAATGTTGGTCTCCAGTCAGGAGTGAGCAAAGTACAGTTCATGCAAATTTTAACAATTAAAATGACAATTTATAACATGCATTTTTAAACAGTTTGAAAATGAACAATTTTGAAATAGTACAGTACAGTGATATGAATAGGTAAAGAATATGACCGGTTTGGGTACATTTGTATCCTAGCGATACGGTATGGCTTGTCCCCGTGTGAAGAGGGGAAAGCTAACACATTCATTATCCTAAGTTTGGATTTGGTCATATCCAGTACACTATTCCCCCAGTCCCCAACAATACGATCAATGCTCCCGAAGGAGTTCGTGTAAACAGTGGTTTAAACTTGCAATGAAACAATTGTGAAAATAATTGTAAAATCTACATAAAATGTACTTGCCTTGAACCTCGACTGGATTGAAAGATGATTCGTCAAGATGTAAACTCAGGTTCTTCCTCAAAATCCTACATTTCGAGAAATTGTCTCAGACTCCAAGTTACCATACTAACTACACTAGTTGCAACCTTTATCTTTTGTCCTAATTAATTTTTTTACTTGTTCATAACAACACAATCACATATGTACCTAGGTGAGTTTCTATATTATAAATAAAAATCCAATTTAACCATTTATTTGGAAAACTTCGTTTTTACCAATTTTCATTCGAAAAAACTTTGTATTTATACATAAAGTTATTATTTATTTAATAAGTGAAAATAATGAATTAATCAACTAATTCCTAACATTTATGTGAATATAAATATATAGTCTACTATTTATATTACACTACAACATCCAGAAAAGAAATAAAATGAATCCTAATTATTACATTTTTCCAGCACAAATAAGTAATTGGCTTATGCCCTTACAACTCGATTTACATAAATTAAATAAGACGGAAATGTTGTTAGTCTCAAAATTTAATAACTACAATTTTAACTAAACTAATAAATTCCAAAATAATATTAAAAGAGAATTATAAGTCTCAGACTCTGGTCCAAAATTTCATTTTTAACTACTCTGCCTCAACGTCCGGTCGAACCGGTGCGTTTGCATTTCGTTGGGGCCCAGTAACCAATTATGGTTGTCGCCCAAAATATTATAAAAATAATATTTAATTCAAAAATCATTTTGAAAATCATTTAATAAATTTCCCGAAAATTTCGGCAGCATTCCCTCTATTTTTGGTCAACCCAAAAACTGGGAAATGCTCCGTAAACCTACAGAATAACTCCCGAAACCCGAAATTCATATACATATTTTCCAAAGCCAAACACAACAGAACACAAACCCCACCAAATATCAAACCATGGAAAATCAGCAGAACTTTCCCGAAAATCCGAATACGGGTAATTTCCAAATTTCCTTCGGAAACTCCGAGAATTAGCCTACGAATAGGAAAACCCAGAGAAATAATCATTCTCCAGAGTTCCTTTTCGAAAAGGTTCTCAGACACCCGATTCTCCGAAAATTCCGAAAAACAGAAATTGCAACGTAGAATTTACGTTGTCGAAAAACCAAAATCCTGCTGGATTCGGGGACCAGAAAATTCATCACCGACTAAAAGAAAAGTGGAGTTCCAGAATTATACCCAAACCGAAGTCGAACAGAAACCCGAATCGGGTCTCGGAACCAAACGACACCCCTGGATACGGTGAAGGCGAGCGGTGACGGGCGGCTGGGCCGGGGCGCCGGGGTACAGCGGGAACGGCGCGGGTGAACACGGGGACGGGCCTCGGGAGGTGCTCGGCCCAGAGGGGTCGACCGGGGCGGATGGGGTGCGCCGAATCGGTGGGGGCGGCGAAACTTCAGGAACGGGGGCGGGCGCCGGGTCAGGGGCGGTCCGGATCTGGCCGAGGGAGCTCGGATCTCGCCGGAAAATTCGCCGGAAAATGGTGGGTTTGGGAGAAATTTGGGGAAAATGATGGTGTGGAGAAGGGACTGATGGTGAGGGTTTTAAATAGGGGATGAAAGAGGGGAGTTACCGGAATAGGGAGGCCAACAGTCGGCCGTTGATGGCGAGAACTCCGGCGGTCGGTCGCTCGGAAGTTGGGGGTCGACCATGAAGAAGAAACTAAAACCGAAGTTTCCTTCGGTTGAAGAATTCCAACCAACAGAGAGTTGGATAACTCTCTCTAAACTAAAGAAAAACATAACATATAAAGTGAATGGGTTAGATCCAAAAGCCTAACAGAAAGTTACAATAGTCTCAACTCAATGGATTAAATTCAAAAGCCTAAAGATGATAAATAGTGGGTTTGGGCCTAAATATTGAGCTAAGGTTTAATAGGCTTAAAATTTAATTGATAAAATAGAGCTTTGGACCTAAAATATAATTAATATTTTGTAACTTTGAAAATTATAAAAAAAATACTTTGTACTTCAATTTGGGTCCAGACTGGGCTGACAAACAAAATCCAAGTCCAATTATTTTTGGAAAATAATTTTACACTTAAATATTTATTATCAATTTTAATTAATTTTTCTAACACTATTCAAAAAAATTATTTAACAATTAAAGATAATAAAATATGCAAACTTAAAAAAAACTATGGGTTTTACAACTATCCCGATCTAAGACGATGCTGACCGGAACCCCATGAATCCTGACTATCTGCCGCATATACATCTCCGCCAGCCTCTCTGTAGACGTACCCACCTTGAATGACAAGAAGTGGGCCGATTTGGTCAACCTGTCAATGATGACCCAAATTGCGTCTTTTCCTCCTGGTGTACGCGGCAATCCTGATACGAAGTCCATAGTGATATGTTTCCATTTCCACTCGGGAATGGGCAGCGGCTGCTGTCACGACCCGTACCCGATTTTCGGATGCGAACTCGTGAGCAAGCCAGCTACGTATCGAACGGACTCCAGCCCGACTCGAATACGTAAACGCTGTCAAGTCTATGGTATACTGCCAAATCATGGCAAAACAATCTATATCTCAATCCACAATAAGATAATAAACATGAATGAACACTATGGGTCATGGTCTGCAGCCCACTAGCATAAATATTCGATAAGACTCTAAGGAATATAACAAGAGTCTACAACTGAAACAAGGAACAGGATATCTCATGATAAGGAATGAAAAGCACGAGCGGATAATAAACACGATAACGATACCTGAATCCCGCAAGAACCGCAAATCCTCCGTCATCCAGAACTACTAGCTAACTCCATGCAATCGCTAAACCTGAGGAGATCATCAGGTCCTCAGAGGACATAGCAAGATACATAATATACATGCCTATCTATCAGTTTTATCATGCGCAAGAAAATAAACAAGAAAGAACAAGAACAAGACAAATGGCTATGAACACGAACACGAATACAAACACGAACACTAGAACAAATACGCATAATGAACTGCCGGGTGAACGAAACACGATGATCAATGGAAGAAACCAAACCCTCGTCCCGAGTGTGGACTCACTGGTTTGAACTAAACTCTAACCCTCGTCCCGAGTGTGGACTCTCTGGTTAGTACTAACCCTCGTCCCGAGTGTGGACTCTCTGGTGCAAATTGTCACGACCCGCACCCGGGTATACGGGTACGAATACGTGGGCCACGCCCAGCCTACGCCGCGGTATCGGCGGTAGAACGCTGTCAAGTGTACTATACTAACTACAACATCTAAGAATCCATAACTAGAAATGTATTCATGTCACATCACGAAAACTAAGGAAGATAAGACAAGAAATAATAACAATATCACTAGAACAACTAGAATCTACTATGATCATAAGACAGAAATATAATGAAGGAACAACAAGACTAACTAAGGAATAACTACCAGGCAACTCACATAGGGGAACAGTGTAAACCACCTCAGCTAGAATCATCCTACAGTCCAACAAATGTGGCACAACTACTCCTAAAATTTTGTCAACATATCCAGTCAGGATGGAACGAGCACAAATCTCAAATAACAGTTCTAGTTATACGATATTGAACATGTAGCAGTAAATAGAGAGAATATACGAGAAATCATAAAATGTACATGTGAGTATCATGGCAAGGTAAGCTGTAAATCTAGAGCTAGAACAAGGCAAGTAAAACTGATCATGGCATGTACAAGAATCAAGAATCATCTATCTAAGTGTGTGAGTACTAGCTACAATATGTGGCCGGCTTGGGTCTGCACAAGGTTATGATCAGCCAATCCTGCGTGGAGTGTAGGATTGGTAGCATTCAAGGTCTACAAGAATAAACAAGGTGGATAATGACCACACATCTACACTAATACTCCCCGTCCCCGACTGGTAGAGTGGATCCAAACAGGACACGTCACTGCACGGGATTCTAATGAGAAGGTCGCGAACCTTCTCTAGAATCAGTGACCACATATCGAGCAAGAGCTACAAGGGTGCTTGCACAATACATCCCAACCTAAGAAGGAGAAACATCTCTCATCGGGATCCATGAATACCAATCCGTGTGACCAATGTGTCGAGAACAAGCATATCTACACTAAATACAAGAAACATAGACGATATCATAAAACAGAAATATTATCAGAGAATGTACTCGCCTGGGGTCCTGCTGTCAATATGAATCAGGGTTCAGAGTAAAACCACAGACCTAAAGATAAAATAATACAAGAGCTGATCAGGGTCAAAAGACATACTAAACATCCATGTCAAACTAAGACAAACTGGGTTAAGATTGACGTACAGCTGACTTTGGTCAACTGGTCAACTCTGGTCAACTCTAAGTCTAATCTAGGTTAAATAGGTCAATGGTTGACCTACAGTTGACTTTGGTCAAAAAGTCAACGTTTGTCAAATCTGGTCAAACCTAGGTCAAATATTGACTCTACTTCGACATCTAGTCAAAGTAGTCAACCATGGTCAAGCTAGTCTCTATAACCATCTACAAGGCCAACTTATGCATTTCGGTGATTGTGAAATCACTGGAATCGATGGATCTCAAATACCACAAAAGGAGAAAGATTATAATGATAAGGTAAAAACCTACAGATATTGTCGGATGATGAAACTAACATTACCAACGTGTCCAGAATGGTCAAATCAGCTAGGATAGCCTGTCCAAAAGTCCAATTTGGACACAGGAGCAAAAAAGTAATTTCGGACCAAAATAATGTCCGCCGTTGGACACACTTTGCACCGAAAAATGTGTCAAAATAAAGTGCACAAAACCTAACAAATTATATGTCCACGAATCCAGAATGACGATGCGAACCCAACGGTATATCCAGAATTGGATTCCGTTGAGCCGATCTCAAATTGACCCGTTGGCCCGGATATTGGTATCCGACTTGCACCGAAATGCGTGCCGGAACCAATGTCCACTAAAACCTAGCAAATTATATGTCAACGAGTCCAGAATGACGATACGAACTCAACGGTATATCCGAAATTGGATTCCGATGAGCCGGCTTCAAAAAGTCCCGTTGACTCAGAAAGTGGGACCCACTTTGCACCGAAATGCGTGCCAGGGCCCACGTTCTCCAAATCAGGCAAACTTTATATGAAAACATGCCAGAACGACGCCACGAGTATACTGGTGGTGTCAGAATTTGAATCCGAAGTCCCGGGTTCAAAAATGGAATTTAACTAGTGCAAATTAAAGAATTCGAACGGCCAACTTTGGCGTCGAATTCGACCGACCTAACAAGCTCAAACTGAAATGAAATCTAAAAGGGGCAAGAAGAGGGTTATACCAGCTGTGCACCGGAACTGGTGGCGCACAAAACGGAGCTGCGACGACGAAGATACGAACCCGCGAAGTTGGCGTCGCGAAACTGTCCAAAAATATTACAAATTAAAACGTCAACTTGGTGGCCGGTTTTGATGTATCAAACGACAGAATTAACGGTTCAAATTTGAGAGGGATGAAGGGGTATATACCGAGATTGAGACGGAGCGAAGAAATCGCCGATCCAACGGTCGGATTGTCCAGAAAATCGACGCGAAGTTGCTGCTCCGAAGCGAACTTTCTGAATTTCGAAATCGCGCGTCACGGCGGGATCCCGTGCAAAACGCACGAATCGCCCGTTTTCCCGCGTCGGGGACGACGGAGGCGGCAAGGGGGGCCTCGCCCGAGGTCGCCCGGCCATGGGGGGCCGGCCACGGCGACCACGGCCGGCGACGGCGGTGCCGGCACGCGTGGCCGCGCGCACATGCTGCGCTGCGGCTGCTGTCTGCTGCAGCTGCGGCTGCGTGCGCTCGCGCGAGCGTCGGGGCGGGCCAGGCCTGAGCACGACGGCGGCGGCTGCGACTTTGGTGAAGAGTGGAGGTGGTGGTGATGATGAAGATGATGTTGATAATGGAGGAGGAGGAGGAGAAGAAGATGGAGGAGGTTGTGGGAGTGTACGTGAGGGTGGTGGCTCTGGAGAAGGAGGAGAGGGTGTCGGCCATGAGGGGCTGTGGTGGTGTTGCTCATGGTGGTGGTGTGTGTTTGTTAGAGAAGAGAGAGAGGGATATAGTATCATATAGAAAAGAGAGAGAGAGAGAGAGAGAGAGAGAGAGAGAGAGTTGATATTAAATGGAAGAGAGAGAAATGATGATGTAGAGGGGAAGAGGGGGGGGGGGGGGGGGGCTGTACCAGCATGGGGTGTGTGGGTGTGCTCACGTGGGGAGAGGAGAGTGAGAAAGAGATATTTGAATATGGAGAGAGAGGGTGAGTGTTATATATATATATGTGTGTGTATATATATATATCTACAAGAGAGAAAATTAGAGATACTTTTAGAGAGAGGATGATATTTTGGAGAGAGGGTGGGGAAGGTCGGCTGCCAAGGGGGGTGTAGGTGTTAGTAAAAAGAGAGAGAAAGATATTTGCTTATATATATATATATATATATATATATATATATATATATATATATATATGTGTGTATATATATAGGAGATATTTATAAAGTAGAGAGAGAATAAATAGATATTTAAAATAGAAAAAATAGGAAAATTATGTAGAGTATTTGGGCAGTCATGAAAGAACAATGTGGAGCTTGGGCTCGGGTCCGGTCGAGCCGGGTCGGGCCAAAATCGGACAAGAGGCAATATTCGAATTAAAAAAATAGGGATTTCTAATCATGGGTAAATAAATAATATACGGGGACTCCAATAAATGGGACACAAGTTTCATGTGGGTAGTAGGCTTCGTGTGGACCATGTCCATATTTGGGGTCGACTAGGTTGGGTCGATGTCGGGTCCCGAAATTAAATGGGAAATTAAATCAGGTTTTACGGCAGATATTTAATTGGCCTAATTTGAACCGAAAGTTGTGCGAAGGAAATGGAGCACAAAATGGAGTGTCTGAGTGGGACACGAAGGTCAGGGGTGAAGAGCGTCTCGAGTAGATCAGGCATGACAAGTTGGTTTCGAGAGAATGACTGGTCTGGTGCTCCTAAATTAAAAGCCACGGTAACGTGCTTATGGGGATCAAGAAAAAGAGTGGGAAATCAATTAATAATTTAAATGGTCTAATTTGACCCGAACTTGTGCGAAGCAAAAAGAGTACAAGGGAACAAGTTCGAGTGGGACAGGATATATCAAAATGAAGATAACCTCGTCTACTACAAACTCCAAGAAGGAAGTTTCCAGAGACTGGCATCCCTGATGCTCTAGAATTCCAAGTCATGGTAAAGAGCATTAAATCAAATAATAATCAAATAATAATATTCTAATTAATTGATTATTAAAATTAAAAAAAAATAAGCCCTAAATTCAGGGGCTTACAATCCTACCCACCTTATAAAAATTTCGTTCTCAAAATTGAAGGTTGGTAGTGGGGTTAAAACATGATAGAAAATTTAGACAATAATTTAGGCACGATCCAAGAGTGACGAGTTTGCACGATCAAGAAAATCGATTTACAATTGTTCAGGCACGATGAGAGATTTGGCACGATAGAATCATGATACAAACAAAATCATATGTGCATGATTTCAAAATAAGTCAAGTCATTGGGGCACGATTTTAGAGACGATTAGGAGAATTGAAGATATAATGAAGTTCAAGTACGGGGTGATTTGTGTAATCAAGACATAGCTAAACAAGGCAAAGGAAATGACGGTAAGATGAGAAAATCATCATGCGATGGGAGAGAAAATAATGATAAACAAGAAATAATGGTAGGAATTATCTTGCTCAATTGGTAAAAGAAGTGAATCAATTTAAGATACGACCTGATAACCATATACGTCTATCCCAAATCATGTTGCCAGAATTTTTGCCACGCCAGTAAGCATAGCGGTAATAAACAATGAAGTCCATAACTATGGTATACACCCTATAATCATGTCATCTAGATTCCTTACCACGCCAACCGGTATGGCTGCAAGAGAATCTAAATGACATAACTAGGATAGTATATCCAAATCAGGCTCCATGTCCTTGTCTCGCTAGCTAATATGACTGCGATAAATTCTAAACTCCATAAATAAAGTAGACACTTACTGTTCTCATCGTCCTCGTCCAAAATATGTTTATCAGGATATCTTAACTCAATTCTTAAAAGAATTTTCCTAAACAAAATCAAAGGTCAACAACGAATAGTAAGATTTAAAATTCAACAACAAGTCAAGGGTAAGTTAATAGAGACAACGGAAACAACTTCCGAGATAGGGTTCAGAGGAAAATCTCAGGAAAGTCCCGAAGGTACTACCTAGGTCAAGATAGAAAATGGTGGAATATAATCTAAAACAAACCTCGACCATGATACGAGGTTGGTAAATCATATTCTCTCCCCAACCTAGATGATATACAAGTGTAGCACCCAGTTTTCTGAAATTGGGGATTTTTGAAAATTTATTATTTTTATTATTTATTAAATGGTGTTTAGGGCATGATATGATTTTTGGTGATTATTAGTGTAGTTAAACCATTTCTAAAGTCATGCTAAGTCATGACTTATGACTTTGTGATTTTGGTTAGTATAACTTAGTGTAAACCCTAGTTTCTCTAACCTAGAAGTTGCCATGACCATGAGAACTTGACCATAGGCTTAGAATATCATTTTAGTGGTTTTTAGCCTAAGGGGTATTTTGGTAATTTTCTAGGAATTAAGTAGGATTAGTGAGATTTTACTATTCATGGACTTTTGGTTAGTGACTTGATAATCTCTAACCTAGTTACCCTAATCTATAGGTTAAACCCTAACCTAGAATGACTAAGAGGATTAGATATTCATGGTAGTCAAAGCTATACAAATATCTAGATATTTACTTATTGATATTTTGCTTGATTTATGCAAAATATCTTAAACCCTTTACAAAAGTCCTTAACTTAGCCATGAAGTTTTGAACCCCCCCCCCATGCCTTGTGGCCGGCCAAGACACCCCCATGACAGCCCCTTGCCCCCTCTCTCCTATATAGCTAACACTTAGTTCACATTCCCATGGTTTCATGAAAAATCAAAACCAAGAAAAACCCAAGAACCCTTCCACTCTTTTGACCATAACTTTCTCATTTCTCAAGCTTTGAACCTCTAGTTTTCTCCATTAGGTTACCTACAATCTAAGGGAGCCTAGGGAAGTGAGCTACTCAAGTTTCACCGAGGAAGGACAAGTTGAGGCTATTGGATGTACACCCTCATTTAGTGGAAATTCAAGACTTTGCACATATAGAGGTAAATATATCTAAACCTAGTTAATATACTGTTTTTTTTTTCTTCATTATTGCATGCATATAGTTATAACCTAACTGTGGGTAAGGTTTGGTGAAATCTAGAAATTGTTTGGTGTCGTATCGGACACGTATCCTACATATAAAAACCCTAATTATGCTCACTATTTTGTTCACTGTCACAGTATAAAACACTCACTGTTTTCTAAATCTTTTGAACCAAAAACCTAGCCTAGCTAACCCTAACCCTAACCCTGTGTCACTGAGCACGTTTTGAGCTTGTGTCGTGTCCAAAACTGGACACAAAGCTCTCGGACACAACACTGTCTGGACACTGCACAGTACACAAAATGTGCCCTGCTACCACAGTGTCCAAACACCCTCTACACGCCACTTGGACACGTCAAAATTGACACACGACACGGGGCATTGACTGACAGGTCATCCCCAAAGTTTGGGATGACTTCGTGTCGTGTCGGACACGAAATCGACTCTCAAAGGGGTCGTTCAGTGCACAGTGTACACACACAGACACCTAACTTTGAGCATGTCGTGTCCACTCTACACGACACGTGGACACTTCGTACTGACACGAGCACAAAGCCTATCCATAGGCGAACACATTGGACACAACCACGTGGTGTCACGTGTCCCGTGTCGCGAACACGAGACACGCGAAAACACTGACACGCAGTCTGAACACGTATTTTAGGGCTTCTGATACGTGTGTCGTGTCCCCTCTACACGACACGTGGACGCGTATCAGGCACATGGACACGTAGCCTAGACCTAGGCGCACCTCTGGGCACGAGCACGAGGCCTGTGTCGCCTTGTGTCGTGTCCTAGACCCTTTTTAGTTTTTTTGCACTGATACGTGTGTATCAGTGTATTCTCGTTTACCCGAGCGACTTTGAACCCTCGTGGACACGCCGTGTCGTGTCGTGACACCGTGTCAGGCTTCTAGGGACCTAGACTAACCTAGGGGCTATAATTACCAACCATTAGTGTCGAGCCATAGCTCGGTTTTAGGTATGAATTTGGGTTTACCTAGTTCGAGTTCACAGTCCAGTTTTTCCAGATTTTAGGATTATGTCCAGTTTTCAAAAGTGGATTTCAAAACCAAATTTGATATGTTTAATACATTGTACTAGTGTATTTTAGTATGTATATACGTAGTATATATGTATATGTGAGTGTGGGTCGAATTTGGGGAGTTTTGGTAATGTGTGTGTGTATGTACATTTGTATGTACATATGTATGTATATGTGGTGTGTGTGTGTGTTTTCTGTGGGGGTTTCCTCTCTCAGGAAACCTGAGACACACCCCCCCTGTCCTGACCCTATTCCAGACCTCTCTCCCTCTCTCTCACTGTCTCACTCTCTCTCTCATTCACTCTCTCTCACTCTAATTCTCCCTCTTTCTTCCCTCTCTATATATATATAATATATATAAGTTATATATATATATATATATGTATATATATATATGATATATATATATATATATTTGTATTAGTTCTCATGTAGTATCATTATATATATATATATATATATATATATATATATATATATATATATATATATATATATATATATATATATATATATATATATATATATATGTGGGTGATGGTATTATATATAGTATTCATATATTGATATATAAATGGGTAGTAGATAGACTTGTATATATCTATATATATATAGACATGTATATATATATAACTTACTAGGTATAGGTTTATATGAAAACCTATGACTATGGCCTATGGCCTAGGATCATTAGCCTATGGCTAGGGGCTAACCCTAATGACCCTAAACCCACTTGTTGACCCTTGTTGACTAAGGGTTGACCAAAGTCAACCTTAGGTCAAAAGTGACCTAGTTAACCTAGAAATGACTAGGAATGACCTAAAACAACTACTTTGACTAGTTTGACTAAAACCCTAACTAGTTGACTAGTGTTGACCTAACTTTGACTAGTTTGACTTTAGAGTTGACCAAGAGTTGACTTTTGACCAGATTGACCTAGAATCATGTAGTATGCATTGTATACTCTATTTTTACCATTGTGGATATGTTGTGACCTGTTTTACTCTAAATAGGACTCTGTGACACCAGTTCGAACATATATTCATATCAGTCATACAGGGTGACAGGCGAGTACATTCTCTGATCTTTTCATGCTTGTTACGACTTATATTCTTGCTTTAGATTACCTTACATGATGCTGTCACGTCATTATCACGGATTGGTACTATATGGATCTTGTTATGCGATGTTATCTCCCTCGGGGTGCATCAGATACAGTTGTCATGTGCTTTTCACGAACATCTTGTATTTCATGTACACCGCTTTCATGTATACTCTTGTGCAATCTTGTACTCTCATGATCACGTGAGCAAACATGATAAAAACCTCTTGTACAAAGTAACGTAACTTGACTGGATCCTTGTGTATTGATTGGGGAGGGTGAGTAGGAAATGGTTATGTGATCAAATCCCATCTTGTACAAATTCATGTGAAATCTTGTGAAATCTTGTATATGTCCTAAGCCCGTTTATATAACCATATCATGCTCTAAATCACAGGTTACCTACAGTTCTTACTTATCATATATATAGATATTTCCAGTTATCAAATCTCTCTCGTTTTACATATATTCTTTACAGTTCATGTATCTTACTCTATGCATGCTTTACATTTCCCAACCTGATATGAACTGCGTGAGATGTATTGTGCTTGTTCCTGTCCTGACTGGGCCTGTTGAAAATATTACAGATGATGATGGTGACTGTCCTACCTTCTATGGGACACATGAGGGTGACCTTCAGGAGCCTGAGGAGCATCTAGCTCAGTAGAGGGTGCCTAGTCTAGTCTAGTGTTTACAGTTTTCATTTTGTATCGGACTGTTCCGATTGTTAGTTATGACTTAGTTATATTTCAGGTCTTGTACTTATTTGTGTTGGACATCTACTTTGTGTGGTGTGTTAACTCTATATATATTCAGTTCTTCCTTTCATCTGATTCCATATCATGTTCTATCTTTCCTAGACTTGTGTTTGAGATATAGAATTGAGATGTTATGTTATACCTCCGTGCGGAGATGACAGGTTTATATGTCTTATTGTTAGATGTTAGTTGTTATAGATGACCTATACAGCGTTCTACCGCCGACACTGCGGCGTAGGCTGGACGTACCCACGTTCTCGTGCCCCTAATTAGGGTGCGGGTCGTGACACGTTTTTGTGGTGGCCCACGCAGGTCGAGAGTCGCATTTGTGCGATTTCGTAGTAGCACGACGACTTAGTTGTACTGCTACGAGCCTGCGATAGAATATAGGAATTAAGGTATTAGGATGAGAGTATACTCAATCACTGTTAGGATTTCATGAGAGATTCCGGGACGACCCTTGAGAATCTTATTTTGAACTTCGATATTGAAAACCCTTTTCCTCTTGTTTTAATTCACCCTCACTCCTTGATGTTTAAGGGATCTTGGACTATTTAACCTTATTCATCATTACCTCCCTTATATTTTGACCTTCTTTACTGCTAATTTAGCCTTAGTTTTGCAAGCTTATATTTTATCGAGCTTGATCACGACATATTTTATTGGGGGCTAGTACCCACTAACATATTGTCTAATCAGGGCCGGTGCATGATGGTCTGATCAACCTATTGCACTTTGGTTCGCTTTCATATATTATTCTACATGGATGGAGCCACTTGCAGGTTCTGTTCTTTCAAATCCATTCCCATCTTGTTTCATTATATCTGTCTTGAAATCCAATTCCATATGCTCCTACCTATTTCTTATTTTTGATGAATTTGACCTGATAGTTCTTTTTATTTTATCTCTTACTTAGGAGTGGGAGTAGGAGTAGGAGTAGGAGTAGCTCTAATTGTTAATATAATCCTTTAGGAATGAATTGATGTATGTGCTATACCTTTGACTTAGAAGAATAGCTCTAACCATAGAATGGTAAACCTCTTAACCCTATTGATTCATTGTTTTCTTACCTACCTAGTCTAATACCCATAGTCACAGACTATCCCATTTAACCTATCCTTGTACTACTATTGCATCACAACTTCTGGTTTAAATTTAGGCCATTGACCATTCCCACTCTAATTATGATCATCGTAGGCACATTACCATGACTTTTAAATTAGGAGCACAAGACTAGATGTTTTCTCAAAACCAATTTCACAGGCATGACCTAGACTTGACAACCTACACCCATGACCTTAGTATCCCACTAAGGCACACCATTTTATACTTCAATTGCTTAGTACGACTTTCCTGACACAAGACTTCATCCTAAATTACCCCATAGAGTTACTTTTGATTCCAATTTAAATTGAGGACACCCTTGACCTAAACCTGCCAGTCCAATTTATTGGACATGACCCAGTATAGGTCTACTATCCACATTTTACTTGTTGACCTTGTATGCTGCTAAGTAGTAACTCTGACTTTGATTGTTGAGTGTTTGACCTAGAAGGAGTATGACCATTCTAATTTCGAGGACGAAATTTTCTAAGGAGGGTAGACTTGTAGCACCCAGTTTTCTGAAATTGGGGATTTTGAAAATTTATTATTTTTATTATTTATTAAATGGTGTTTAGGGCATGATATGATTTTTGGTGATTATTAGTGTAGTTAAACCATTTCTAAAGTCATGCTAAGTCATGACTTATGACTTTGTGATTTTGGTTAGTATAACTTAGTGTAAACCCTAGTTTCTCTAACCTAGAAATTGCCATGACCATGAGAACTTGACCATAGGCTTAGAATATCATTTTAGTGGTTTTTAGCCTAAGGGGTATTTTGGTAATTTTCTAGGAATTAAGTAGGATTAGTGAGATTTTACTATTCATGGACTTTTGGTTAGTGACTTGATAATCCCTAACCTAGTTACCCTAATCTATAGGTTAAACCCTAACCTAGAATGACTAAGAGGATTAGATATTCATGGTAGTCAAAGCTATACAAATATCTAGATATTTACTTATTGATATTTTGCTTGATTTATGCAAAATATCTTAAACCCTTTACAAAAGTCCTTAACTTAGCCATGAAGTTTTGAACCCCCCCCCCATGCCTTGTGGCCGGCCAAGACACCCCCATGACAGCCCCTTGCCCCCTCTCTCCTATATAGCTAACACTTAGTTCACATTCCCATGGTTTCATGAAAAATCAAAACCAAGAAAAACCCAAGAACCCTTCCACTCTTTTGACCATAACTTTCTCATTTCTCAAGCTTTGAACCTCTAGTTTTCTCCATTAGGTCACCTACAATCTAAGGGAGCCTAGGGAAGTGAGCTACTCAAGTTTCACCGAGGAAGGACAAGTTGAGGCTATTGGATGTACACCCTCATTTAGTGGAAATTCAAGACTTTGCACACATAGAGGTAAATATATCTAAACCTAGTTAATATACTGTTTTTTTTTCTTCATTATTGCATGCATATAGTTATAACCTAGCTGTGGGTAAGGTTTGGTGAAATCTAGAAATTGTTTGGTGTCGTATCGGACACGTATCCTACATATAAAAACCCTAATTATGCTCACTATTTTGTTCACTGTCACAGTATAAAACACTCACTGTTTTCTAAATCTTTTGAACCAAAAACCTAGCCTAGCTAACCCTAACCCTAACCCTGTGTCACTGAGCACGTTTTGAGCTTGTGTCGTGTCCAAAACTGGACACAAAGCTCTCGGACACAACACTGTCTGGACACTGCACAGTACACAAAATGTGCCCTGCTACCACAGTGTCCAAACACCCTCTACACGCCACTTGGACACGTCAAAATTGACACACGACACGGGGCATTGACTGACAGGTCATCCCCAAAGTTTGGGATGACTTCGTGTCGTGTCGGACACGAAATCGACTCTCAAAGGGGTCGTTCAGTGCACAGTGTACACACACAGACACCTAACTTTGAGCGTGTCGTGTCCACTCTACACGACACGTGGACACTTCGTACTGACACGAGCACAAAGCCTATCCATAGGCGAACACATTGGACACAACCACGTGGTGTCACGTGTCCCGTGTCGCGAACACGAGACACGCGAAAACACTGACACGCAATCTGAACACGTATTTTAGGGCTTCTGATACG
>JANAVB010014199.1:1668674-1833674 GCA_029216955.1 Iris pallida | reverse complement strand
TAGGCTGGACGTACCCACGTTCTCGTGCCCCTAATTAGGGTGCGGGTCGTGACAACAAGTCCAACTTATACCTTCCCTCTGGGGTCCACAAACTCATTCCAAGAAGGAATAAAGTTTGACACGGACAGATATTTCAGAAATCAGGACGGACAGGAATGAATGGGAAAAAAGTTTTGAAAAGTTCGAAATAAGATTCCCAGGGGTCATCCCTGGAATCCACCAAGAATTCCTAATATGTGACTGAGTACCAAAATCCTAAAATATTCCATGACTCAACCTTAATCCTAGGGCAGGCTCGCAGTAGTACAGATATGCTCAAGTACTACCACGACTTCGCACTAATTGCAAAGTCTGACCTGCATGGGCCACCACTAAAAACGTGTCACGACCCGCACCCGGGTATACGGGTACGAATACGTGGGCCACGCCCAGCCTACACCGCGGTATCGGCGGTAGAACGCTGTCAAGTGTACTATACTAACTACAACATCTAAGAATCCATAACTAGAAATGTACTCATGTCACATCACGAAAACTAAGGAAGATAAGACAAGAAATAATAACAATATCACTAGAACAACTAGAATCTACTATGATCATAAGACAGAAAGATAATGAAGGAACAACAAGACTAACTAAGGAATAACTACCAGGCAACTCACATAGGGGAACAGTGTGAACCACCTCAGCTAGAATCATCCTGCAGTCCAACAAATGTGGCACAACTACTCCTAAAATTTTGTCAACATATCCAGTCAGGATGGAACGAGCACAAATCTCAAATAACAGTTCTAGTTATACGATATTGAACATGTAGCAGTAAATAGAGAGAATATACGAGAAATCATGAAATGTACATGTGAGTATCATGGCAAGGTAAGCTGTAAATCTAGAGCTAGAACAAGACAAGTAAAACTGATCATGGCATGTACAAGAATTAAGAATCATCTATCTAAGTGTGTGAGTACTAGCTACAATATGTGGCCGGCTTGGGTCTGCACAAGGTTATGATCAGCCAATCCTGCGTGGAGTGTAGGATTGGTAGCATTCAAGGTCTACAAGAATAAACAAGGTGGATAATGACCACACATCTACACTAATACTCCCCGTCCCCGACTGGTAGAGTGGATCCAAACAGGACACGTCACTGCACGGGATTCTAATGAGAAGGTCGCGAACCTTCTCTAGAATCAGTGACCACATATCGAGCAAGAGCTACAAGGGTGCTTGCACAATACATCCCAACCTAAGAAGGAGAAACATCTCTCATCGGGATCCATGAATACCAATCCGTGTGACCAATGTGTCGAGAACAAGCATATCTACACTAAATACAAGAAACATAGACGATATCATAAAACAGAAATATTATCAGAGAATGTACTCGCCTGGGGTCCTGCTGTCAATATGAATCAGGGTTCAGAGTAAAACCACAGACCTAAAGATAAAATAATACAAGAGCTGATCAGGGTCAAAAGATATACTAAACATCTAGGTCAAACTAAGTCAAACTAAGACAAACTGGGTTAAGATTGACGTACAGCTGACTTTGGTCAACTGGTCAACTCTGGTCAACTCTAAGTCTAATCTAGGTTAAATAGGTCAATGGTTGACCTACAGTTGACTTTGGTCAAAAAGTCAACGTTTGTCAAATCTGGTCAAACCTAGGTCAAATATTGACTCTACTTTGACATCTAGTCAAAGTAGTCAACCATGGTCAAGCTAGTCTCTATAACCATCTACAAGGTCAACTTATGCATTTCGGTGATTGTGAAATCACTGGAATCGATGGATCTCAAATACCACAAAAGGAGAAAGATTATAATGATAAGGTGAAAACCTACAGATATTGTCGGATGATGAAACTAACATTACCAACGTGTCCAGAATGGTCAAATCAGCTAGGATAGCCTGTCCAAAAGTCCAATTTGGACACAGGGGCAAAAAAGTAATTTCGGACCAAAATAATGTCCGTCGTTGGACATACTTTGCACCGAAAAACGTGTCAAAATAAAAGTGCACAAAACCTAACAAATTATATGTCCACGAATCCAGAATGACGATGCGAACCCAACGGTATATCCAGAATTGGATTCCGTTGAGCCGATCTCAAATTGACCCGTTGGCCCGGATATTGGTATCCGACTTGCACCGAAATGCGTGCCGGAACCAATGTCCACTAAAACCTAGCAAATTATATGTCAACGAGTCCAGAATGACGATACGAACTCAACGGTATATCCGAAATTGGATTCCGATGAGCCGGCGTCAAAAAGTTCCGTTGACTCAGAAAGTGGGACCCGCTTTGCACCGAAATGCGTGCCAGGGCCCACGTTCTCCAAATCAGGCAAACTTTATATGAAAACATGCCAGAACGACGCCACGAGTCTACTGGTGGTGTCAGAATTTGAATCCGGAGTCCCGGGTTCAAAAATGGAATTTAACTAGTGCAAATTAAAGAATTCGAACGGCCAACTTTGGCGTCGAATTCGACCGACCTAACAAGCTCAAACTGAAATGAAATCTAAAGGGGGCAAGAAGAGGGTTATACCAGCTGTGCACCGGAACTGGTGGCGCGCAAAACGGAGCTGCGACGACGAAGATACGAACCCGCGAAGTTGGCGTCGCGAAACTGTCGAAAAACATTACAAATTAAAACGTCAACTTGGTGGCCGGTTTTGATGTATCAAACGACAGAATTAACGGTTCAAATTTGAGAGGGATGAAGGGGTATATACCGAGATTGAGACGGAGCGAAGAAATCGCCGATCCAACGGTCGGATTGTCCAGAAAATCGACGCGAAGTTGCTGCTCCGAAGCGAACTTTCTGAATTTCGAAATCGCGCGTCACGGCGGGATCCCGTGCAAAATGCACGAATCGCCCGTTTTCCCGCGTCGGGGACGACGGAGGCGGCAAGGGGGGCCTCGCCCGAGGTCGCCCGGCCATGGGGGGCCGGCCACGGCGACCACGACCGGCGGCGGCGGTGCCGGCACGCGTGGCCGCGCGCACATGCTGCGCTGCGGCTGCTGTCTGCTGCAGCTACGGCTGCGTGCGCTCGCGCGAGCGTCGGGGCGGGCCAGGCCTGAGCACGACGGCGGCGGCTGCGACTTTGGTGAAGAGTGGAGGTGGTGGTGATGATGAAGATGATGTTGATAATGGAGGAGGAGGAGGAGAAGAAGATGGAGGAGGTTGTGGGAGTGTACGTGAGGGTGGTGGCTCTGGAGAAGGAGGAGAGGGTGTCGGCCATGAGGGGCTGTGGTGGTGTTGCTCATGGTGGTGGTGTGTGTTTGTTAGAGAAGAGAGAGAGGGATATAGTATCATATAGAAAAGAGAGAGAGAGAGAGAGAGAGTTGATATTAAATGGAAGAGAGAGAAATAATGATGTAGAGGGGAAGGGGGGGGGGGCTGTACCAGCATGGGGTGTGTGGGTGTGCTCACGTGGGGAGAGGAGAGTGAGAAAGAGATATTTGAATATGGAGAGAGAGGGTGAGTGTTATATATATATATATGTGTGTGTATATATATATATCTACAAGAGAGAAAATTAGAGATACTTTTAGAGAGAGGATGATATTTTGGAGAGAGGGTGGGGAAGGTCCGCTGCCAAGGGGGGTGTAGGTGTTAGTAAAAAGAGAGAGAAAGATATTTGCTTATATATATATATATATATATATATATATATATATATATATATATATATATATATATATATGTGTGTATATATATATATAGGAGATATTTATAAAGTAGAGAGAGAATAAATAGATATTTAAAATAGGAAAAATAGGAAAATTATGTAGAGTATTTGGGCTGTCATGAAAGAACAATGTGGAGCTTGGGCTCGGGTCCGGTCGAGCCGGGTCGGGCCAAAATCGGACAAGAGGCAATATTCGAATTAAAAAAATAGGGATTTCTAATCATGGGTAAATAAATAATATACGGGGACTCCAATAAATGGGACACAAGTTTCATGTGGGTAGTAGGCTTCGTGTGGACCATGTCCATATTTGGGGTCGACTAGGTTGGGTCGATGTCGGATCCCGAAATTAAATGGAAAATTAAATCAGGTTTTACGGCAGATATTTAATTGGCCTAATTTGAACCGAAAGTTGTGCGAAGGAAATGGAGCACAAAATGGAGTGTCTGAGTGGGACACGAAGGTCAGGGGTGAAGAGCGTCTCGAGTAGATCAGGCATGACAAGTTGGTTTCGAGAGAATGACTGGTCTGGTGCTCCTAAATTAAAAGCCACGGTAACGTGCTTATGGGGATCAAGAAAAAGAGTGGGAAATCAATTAATAATTTAAATGGTCTAATTTGACCCGAACTTGTGCGAAGCAAAAAGAGTACAAGGGAACAAGTTCGAGTGGGACAGGATATATCAAAATGAAGATAACCTCGTCTACTACAAACTCCAAGAAGGAAGTTTCCAGAGACTGGCATCCCTGATGCTCTAGAATTCCAAGTCATGGTAAAGAGCATTAAATCAAATAATAATCAAATAATAATATTCTAATTAATTGATTATTAAAATTAAAAAAAAATAAGCCCTAAATTCAGGGGCTTACACAAATACTACATCCTCGTCCCGTGTGTGGACTCTCTGATGTAAATACTACATCCTCGTCCCGTGTGTGGACTCTCTGATGTAAACACCCTCGTCCCGAGTGTGGACTCTCTGGTGCAAGTCAAGTCAAGTCTACACCCTCGTCCCGAGCGTGGACTCTCTGGTGCAATAATCGACATCCTAGTCCCTAGTGTGGACTCACGGATGTAAACAGATCAAGAAAAACACCCTTGTCCCGTGTGTGGACTCTCTGGTGCCAAGGAAGCAATATCAAGGATTTAGCAGTTCACTACGCGTACTCGTTCTATGACACGACTCAAGCAAGGTACTGATGAGAAACTCAAAATGTGAAACACAAGGCCAAAACATGAACATGGCTATAAACAATAAAAATAACTCCACATAAAATAACACGAAAAGCACATGTCCATAAATAATCCAAAAGCTGGAAACTGGAAATAAAATGCATGTAAATAAAATTGTAGAGGGAGGCAAGGTATACTTGCCTGGTGGCAGCGCAAAGAATCAATAAATACCGTCAACTGGTACGCCAAAAGTCCAAGTCATCACAACTGTCTCCGAAAGCTGAAACAAACATTACCAACATTCTCAGAATAGTCAAATTAGCTAGGATTGTCTGTCCTTAAGTTCAATTCTGGACACAGGGGCAAAACGGTAATTTTGGGCCAAAACGATGTCCGCCGTTGGACCCGCTTTGTACCGAAAAGCGTGCCAGAGCCAATGGTCTCTAAAGTCGTCAAACTACATGTCTACGGATCCAGTTTTCCGATACGAACCCAACCGTATGTCCAAAGTTGGATTTTGGCGGGCCGTGCACAAAATCGCCCGTTGAGTAGGACCGTGGGGCCCGCAAAACGACGTATGATTCAACTGTCTCAGAATTGGACCAAACTTGGCATACAGGACCAGAAAAACGATACGGTCCTGCTGGCGCAAGTTTCGTCTCGATCTGACGAGCGTGTACAAAGTAATTGAAAAATTTGTAAAGTGCACGATACGGTGAATTTCGACGGATACGCATCAAATTCGTCGCGCACACGCGACCAATTTGAATTTCGTCAAAGCCCACACGACCACGTAACCATTACGCAGCTTTCGATGCGTTCGGTTCATGACCACGTCGTCCGGATTGGCGTGACGCACGTCGTGTGGAACAATTTCAATGTTTTTAAAACAGGTTTTTGGGAAACTTTGAGATTCGATTTCTCGACATTCAGTCGATGATTTCCAAATCCGCAAAAAGGGTTGTGAAGCCCTACATGGTGTCTAGGACTCTCTTCAAATAGATTTCCTAATAAGTCACTGGATCGATCAGAATCGACCGTCGAACATGGATGGCTGGACTAAAATAGTGTTCTGTTTTTGGACAGGTTTTTCGGGTTTTTGGGTTCGATTTTTCGGGCAATACAGGTCATCTAAAATAAAACCAATTGATGGGAGTTACAGTCCTAAGGGTTGTGATCGTACCTGCGTGATCGGTTCGACTAACCATCAATCGTAGAAGCCGATAACTCTCAGTGAAGTTGGGCTCGCGAGGCGACTGTCGCACTGTTCTGGATCCGCGCGCACATGTACGCACTGTTTCCGCGGCTTCGGCCGCGTGCGGCGGCGCGCCGACGGCCGTGGGGTGGTCGCCGGGACGTTGATGGAGGCGGGGTGCGATCAGGTGGATGATGGCGGAATCGGGATTAGGGTTTTTGCCGATCTCCTCCTCTCTCTATATTCCTATATATATATACGATATATATATCTCTGTATATTACGCTCTGAACAGGGGATTGGGCTTTGCTCTGCGTGTGGGGGGGGAGGGGGGGGGGAAGTTTAGTAATGAGTAATACTTAAGGGTGGGGTCGGCTAAGCCTATGGCCGGGCTGTTGTTGCCAATTCCTTTTTGTTTTTGTTTTTCTTTCTTTTTCTCTTTTACTAATTATACATACATATATATATATATATACGTATACCTATACTATATATAAATGTATATACACAAATATACGCATATATATTTATTTATATCTAGATATATCTATATACACCCATATATATATATATATATATATATATATATATATATATATATATATATATATATATATATATACATGTATATATATATACACACACTTATAACAAATTAATGTCCATATACGTACACATATATCTATATATATATACATATACATATATGCGTATACAAATATATTTATATATATATACACACATATACATATATCTTATACACACACACAAGTACATATATATTTATATATATTCATATATATATCCACATATAATATTTATTTCCCAAATAATTTAGAATACTAAATAATATATTTTTATTATAATAAATCTAATAACAATAATAATGATACTAATAAGAAAATCTATACTAAGTGTACAGACAAAATATGTAGTCTAAATATTCCAAAAATACACCAGGATAAGTAAGAAAATTATTTAAAATACTTTTAGATACCTTATGAACATTAAATACTTATATATGTATAAAATAACCGTAATAATATTAATACTAATTACTTACAAAATATAGGTATTAGAGCATTAAGAAAATACGTACACACAAAATATATCGACACTAACATCTTGGTCACACTTCCTGCCTACACGGGCTTGGATTTGACTTGGGCCCAATATGGACAAGTTTGGTACAACCGGGTTCCCAAAAACTCAATAATATAATTAAATAATAATTAAAATCTTCGGTAATGGTTAAGCCGCAACTTAGTCTGGTTTTCCTAGTTAGGACGTCGCTATGGCTCGGTCTTCCCTGGCATGGCTAATACACTAGTCAAGGCACGCCACTGCACTATCCGTGCCATGATTTCTAGTCGCCTTGTACTCCAAATCTTAACCATGGCTAAAGTCACCTACCGTAATATAACTAAATAATTATTTCTAAAATTCTAAAAATCACTTATTAAATCAAATAAATGAATAAATAAATATTTAAAAAAAAATCCGGGAAGGGGAGCTACAGCTGCAACAATCCACCAAGCCTCTGCCTCTTTGCCTTGACCTGCTGACAGACCAAGCACCTAGCCACGAAGCGAGCCACCTCCCGCTTCATCCCGGACCACCAAACATGCTCCCTCAGATCTCGGTACATCTTGTTGGCACCAGGGTGTATAGAGTACTGAGATCTGTGGACCTCCTACAAAACCTGCTCTCTGAGTTCTCCGCTGGGCACACATAACCTGGAACCGTGCCTCAAGGCACCATCCTCTGCAAGAGAAAACTCGCCCTCCAGCAATCCTGCTCGAAGCTGCTCTCGGAGACACCGCAGAGCAACGTCCTCAAACTGTGCCGACTTGATCCTCTCTACCAAGTCTGAATGAATCTGCATGCCCCACATCTGCATCTGCACTCCGGGCACGATCACCTCAATCCCAAGGCTCTCCAAGTCTGCAAGCAAATGCCGATCCATGGTCAAACACATGGCTGTCGGATACCTACTCAAGGCATCGGCAACGACGTTGGCCTTCCCTGGGTGATACTGAAGTAGGATGTCAAAGTCTTTCATCAACTCTAGCCATCTGCGCTGCCTCATGTTCAACTCCTTCTGAGTGAACACATACTTTAAGCTCTTGTGATCTGTAAAAATCTCACTACCAAAATACACTCATTTAGCGACGGTTTTTTAGCGACGGACTTTTTCCGTCGGTATTAGCGACGGTTTCGTGGCCGCTCAGCGACTGATTTCCGACTATACGCATTTGCCATTTTTATTTTAATTTTAGGGGGAGGAAAGGTCGTACATCCGTCGCTAGACTGTCGGTGTTATAGCGACGGATTTACCGTCGTCGCTACACAGTCGATTATTTGGCGGGAATTGTGTAGGAAATTGGCGGGACATATTTTCGACGACTTAGCGACGGATATTCAGTCGGATAATCAATATTAGCGACTACCTGGCGACGGATTATTAGCAGTCGCGATTCCGTCGCTAAATTTACGTTCCAGACTTAAATGAAAAGGCGGGGGAAACTTTTGGCATTTTCCCCAAATTCAATCTCTCTCTCCTCTCTCTCTCTCTCTCTCTCTCTCTCTCTCTCTCGCACGGCTTCGGTGAACAACGACGGCGTCCTCTCCTCTCTCTCTCTCGAAGGTAATCCCCTCTCTCTCTCCCGAAGGTAATCCCCTCTCTCTCTCTATATCTCTCTCTCTTTCTCTCTCTCTCTCTCTCTCTCTCTGTGTCGCCGTGTCGACGTAGGGGCAGCGGGGGCGGCGGGCTTGGGGACATTCAGGCTTGGGGCGGGGGCGTCGGGGGCTGGGCGGCTGGCTTGGGGCGGAGGCGTCGGGGGCTGGGCGGCCGGCTTGGGGCGGGGGCGTCGGGGCCTGGGCGGCCGGCTTGGGGCGGGGGCGTCGGGGCCTGGGCGGCGGGCTTGGGGCGGGGGCGTCGTTGCCTGGGCGGCGGGCTTGGGGCGGGGGCGTCGGGGCCTGGGCGGCGGGCTTGGGGCGGGGGCGTCGGGGGCTGGGCGGCGGGCTTGGGGCGGTGGCGTCGGGGGCTGGGCGGCGGGCTTGGGGCTTGGGGCGGCGGGCTTTGGTCGGGGGCGGCGGGGGCTGGGCGGCGGGCTTGGGGCGGGGGCGTCGGGGGCTGGGCGGCGGGCTTGGGGCGGCGGGCTTTGGTCGGGGGCGGCGGGGGGCTTTGCTTATCAAATTCATCTAAGTTTATATATTGGCTAAATAATGTGTTATCCATATTGGGTGTTATCCATTAGTTTGGTGGTGTTTGGATTAGTAAATGTGAATATGGAGTTTGGATTCATGGTGTATATGTTCACTGTGTCAAGGACAGTGCGAGTTCTTCATCTGCATAAGTGTGTTTGGGTTCATGGTCTATAAATCTAACTGTGATATACATATATATGTGCCTATTATAATTAGCATGCAGGACGGCTTGAGGTGTAATGTTTGATTGACTAGACTAAGGTAGAAATTATAGGTAATTAATGCTAGTGTGACTAGATAATAAGGACACTCTAGTATCCTAACCAAGTTAATTTTAGACTAGATATTTAGGATATAGCTCCCATATCCTAGAAGTGGACTCTTGCAATTTAGAAATAGATAGATTGATTCAGTTTGGTATCGGTATCGCACTATCGGTATCGGTATCGGTATCGCACTATCGGTCAAGGTTCACAACGGTATCGGAATCGGTTTCGGACTATTCCTATGAGTATTGGTATCGGCGATATCGGTAGTATTGACGGTATCGTATCGGAGTATCGGACTTTGGTATCGGAAAACAAATAATTATTAATAAATTATTTATATTTAAAAACATATATTTTATATATTTAGGCATAATTTTAAGTATTTCAGCGTTATTTCTTAGTAGTTTTGTAATTATATGAAATAGTAGTCACCCTTACCGATTGGTTTTGCCGAATTGACCGGAACAAAGACCCCCATAGTCGGTATCGGTCAATATTTGGTATCGGTCGGTATCGGATCGGAACATGCCAAACCGTATCGGTATCGGCCGTATCGGATCGGTATCGGCCGATACTTTAAACCATGCTATCGGTATCGAACTATCGGTATCGGTATCGGTATCGCACTATCGGTATTGGTATCGCACTATCGGTATCGAACTATCGGTATCGAACTATCGGTATCGGTATCGGTATCGCACTATCGGTATCGGTATCGGTATCGCACTATCGGTATCGAACTATTAGTAACAACTGTATTTATATTTTTCTCTTCAAGAGCTAGAATACTAGCGGATCCACCAGTTACATGATTATATACTAATTCTGTTTAGTTTGTCTTACTATACAGATTTTTACATCTAATCTGTGATGGATCGTTATTTCGTTGATCGTACATGGATGTACAAATGACAACATGATAGCAGAATAGGTGTGAGTGACGATTTTCAGGCAGGCGTGGAAGTGTTTCTTAAGTATGCCATGAGCAAAGCTCAGTTTATGGATGGTAACAAAATCAAGTGTCCATGTCGTAATTGTCGCAATAGACGTTACGAAGAAGTGGTGAGTGTAAGAGATCATTTGACCCGTAAGGGTTTCGTACGTGATTACGGCCTGTGGTCATCGCAAGGTGAACTATATGCCGAAAGACAGGTTGCGAATGCTGCTACTTATGCTTTTGATGATAATGCTGCAGCGGATTTTGTCGTCGATGACGACGAATGCTCCGTTGATTATGGAGACGTGCAGAACCTTGCACGAGATATGGTGTACGACGCGGCAAGGCCTAATTTTGATCCGGAGGATCCTAATCCCGAGGCGAAGGAGTTCTATGATATGTTTCAGGATGCTGAAACTTCTTTATATCCTGGTTGTGATCCACATTCCGTACTGTCAGTGACGATGCGGTTGTTGAACATAAAGTCCGATTTTAACTTGCCACAAACTTGCTATGATCGGATTACACAACTAATGAAGGAGGTGTTACCGAAGGAATCAAAAGAGCTTCCAAAAAACTTCTACAAGTCGAAGATGATGGTCCGACAACTGGGACTGGGATACGACAAGATAGATTGTTGTCGCAACGGATGCATGTTGTACTACAAGGAGAACGAGGATGTAGAAAGTTGCCGCTTCTGTAATGCGGATCATTACAAGGAAGTCAGGGGAAAAGGAAAGTCAACTAGAAAATGACGTCCTTACAAGTATATGCATTACTTGTCGATCACGAAGCGCTTGCAGAGGATGTATATGTCTCAGAATACAGCAGAACACATGACGTGGCACAACGAAGAACGCACAAAGGACGATGGAGAATTGTCACATCCTTCAGATGGAGAGGCGTGGAAATATTTCGATTTTTGCCATCCAGATTTTGCTGCAGAGCCCAGAAATGTACGCATGGGGCTATGTTCTGATGGATTCGCCACTTTCGGGCAGTCGGGATCTCAATACTCCTGCTGGCCGGTCATTCTGACCCCTTACAATCTGCCACCATGGATGTGTATGAAGACTCCTTATATGTTCTTGACAGCTATCATACCGGGTCCCAAAAATTCGACGAAGAATATCGATATATATTTACAGCCGTTGGTGGATGAGCTAAAACAGCTGTGGGAGATCGGCGTCACGACGTATGATATTTCCAGGAAACAGAACTTTCAGATGAGAGCTTCACTGATGTGGACAATCAATGATTTTCCCGCATACGGTATGCTGTCGGGATGGAGTACTCACGGCACCCTGTCTTGTCCGATATGCATGCAAAATAGTAAGGCGTTCCGCCTTAAGCATGGAGGAAAAACTTCTTTCTTTGATTGTCATCGTCAATTTCTGCCCGCGAGTCATCCTTGGAGAAAGAACAAGGACGCATTCAGAGCTGGAAAACAAGAATTTTCTCATCCGCCTGCCAGGCAGTCGGGATACGATATTTGGGAAGATGTAAAGGATTTTTCCACTGTAATGGAAGATCCATCGAACAATCGTGTCGATAGGTTCGGACAAACCCATAACTGGACCAAATGGAGTATCTTCTGGGACTTGCCTTATTGGAAAGATAATCTTATAAGGCATGATGTTATGTATATCGAAAAGAATGTGTTCGATAATGTCTTCAATACCGTCATGGACATTAAAGGAAAGACGAAGGACAATCCAAAAGCAAGACAAGACATTGCCGAGATATGCAAGCGTCATTATCTGAACTTGATACAAAGGGGAGCTGCTGGACAATTAAGTAAGCCGATAGCACAATACACATTGAGCAAGGAAGATAGATTAATAATCTGCAAGTGGGTATCTACTTTAAGATTTCCCGACGGCTATGTGTCGAATTTGTCTAGATGCGTTGACCTCAATGAACGCAAGCTAACGGGAATGAAGAGTCATGACTGCCACGTGTTTATGGACAGATTACTGCCCATTGCTTTGAAAGAGTTGTTACCTTCTGCTGTATGGGTTCCGTTGGCCGAACTATCAATATTTTTTAGGGATATTTGTTCAACTAAGTTGACTGTGCAACACATGGTTGAACTTGAGGAGAAGATTATCTTAACAATTTACAAGTTGGAGAAAATATTTCCTCCTGGCTTCTTCGACAGCATGGAACATCTACCGATTCATCTAGCATACGAAGCCCGTGTCGGTGCATCTGTTCATTATCGATGGATGTACCCATTTGAAAGGTACATAAATATCGATATAATTTAAGCTGAATTTCCATTTATTTTAAAATTCTTTCTTAATTCTCAAGATAATTTGTCTCTCTAGATACCTACACCATCTAAAGAAGAAAGTTGGCAACAAAGCTCATATAGAGGCTTCGATATGCGAAGCATATCTTATCGAAGAGGTTTCAAACTTCTGCTCCATTTATTTCGATACTCATGTTACGACAAATCGAAATAGACCTCAAAGGAATGACGAGGACGTTGAGGATGGAGGAATATTCAATGTAAGGGGCAAGCCTGTTGGGGCTAGTAAAAGACGGTGGTTGACAAACGACGAGTATGATGCCGCTCACCGATATGTCTTGTTAAACTGTGACATACAAGAAGTGAAAGATTTGGAGAAGTAAGTCAGTACACTTGCACTCGTTATAATCTCGAATTTGATGAAGTAAGTGACTACACTTATATATTCTTATTTTCTCTAATAGTGTATTTAGAGATGAAATTAAAATGAGGAGACCCGATATTACCGATGAGGGACTTCAAAGAGAGGTTGATTGTACATTTCCGTCATGGTTTCGCAAATACGTAAGTAACTGTGATTATAATTGAGATTATTAATATATAATCTGAAACATTTAAATTATAAATATTTGTTTACAGATTTTATTGCCTGAAACAACACTCACTCATGAGAGTGTTCGTTATCTGGCACTGGGACCGAAGAAGCAAATAAAGACTTGGCCAGGCTATGTCGTTAATGGCTTCAGGTTTAAGTCAACTCAGAATGCTATAAATATCGAATTTATCAATGACGGCATCAATACCAAGGATTTCGGTGTTTGCATAAGAGGCACCGTCTATGACGACGAGCCGGACTTTGACTATTATGGAGTGCTTCGGGATATTGTAGATTTACAATATACTGGCCCATATGATATGCATATTGTGATGTTCAAATGTGAGTGGTTCGATACGACACCAAATATCGGTTGGAGAATCGATAAACAATTTGGATTCGTCGATATAAATCATCGCAGGAGGTATAGAGGGTCCGATACATTTGCGATAGCAAATCAGGCTGTTCAAGTCTACTATACAAGCTACCCAAGGCGTCGTAGAGATCGATTTGACTGGTGGGCAGTATGCAAGATTAAATCTAGAAATATATTCAACGTTGGAGACCCAGCATACCAAGAGGACCAGATCGAAAAGTCCCAATACTTGGGACAACACTCAGATACAATGGATGTTGAAGATATTGTTGAGGAAAATAGAGGGGAGGAAGAGGTTGATACACAAGACTTAGCTGTCAACCAGGGGAGAAAGAGGCGTCTTGTCCCAAATTTTGAGGCAGAAGAAGAAGAAGAAGAAGAAGAAGAATTTGATGGGGGATGAGGATACAGATGAAATCGACGATGAAGATAAGGATGAGGATGAGGATGAGGAGGATGATGATGAAGACGAGGCCGAGGATGAGAACGAAGATGATGATTAGATTAAATATTGTTGTATAGTAAAAACACTTCCAATTACGTGAATTAAGTTTGACCTCATAAAAGCAATTACGTGAATTCATGTTTTTTTTCATTCGATTATTTACTTATTGCAGATGGCACTCCTAGTCTTTTTCGTCGCGGCGGCACTCGTCTCCCTACTGGTGGTATGTATATTTTAGTTTAGTTTTTTATATCCATTTACACTTTCATATTGTTAATTATGTTTATGTGTTCTATTTACAGGTCATGATGGCTGGCCGTGGTCGTGGTGCTGGTCGTGGAGGTGGTGGTGGTGGTGGTGGTGGTGGTGGTGCGGGTTGTGGTCGTGGTCGTACTGGTGCTGGTGGTCGTGGTCACATTCAGAGTTCCCGGGATGTGACCCCATCGAGCGAGCCCGACCCAGAGAGTACCCCGGGCACAGACGCATCCCGTCCTCGATCGACCACTTCATCGAGGCATCAGTCCGGATCTGCTAGCGGATCCGATCCGCTATCGGAACCACCAGCAGCGAATCCACCAGGGGATGCCCCAGTTACTGCACAGTGGGCCCCGGAGTACCCCCATACTCGGTTCCATCCGGTTACTGGGGAGTACATACGCGGACCCGCGGATCCTCCGACGGCACCAGAGAGGCCGAGAGGCGAGTTCCGACGAGAGCTATGGCCCGCGGGGACCTGGTAAGTAAATTTAAGTTAATTTATTAAATTTCTTTCATTTATTCAAGTTAATAATCCAGTCGTTTCTTCTTTGTAGGTTTTTTCCGTTTAATGTTGGCAGGGCCCTTGGAGAAATTATCAGGGCTAACTTCCACGGTCCCTACCTCAACTTTACGTCGGTGCTCCCAAACGTGCAGTACGTCTGGCTCGACGAGTTGAGGGTATATATCTATATTTTTTTAGTTAAGTCTATGTGATTCTTTAATCAACCATTTTGTAAATTACGTGATAATTGATTTTCTGTGTTATAGAACGTACTGGTGGCCCCTACACCGCGAGGAGGGGATCCGCAGGACCTACAGAAGCGCATGCTCGAAGAAGATACGGGATATGATTCATGACCTAAAAATGGGGCATACGAGGCCGAATTGGATCCGGCAGGATTATTATGAGGACCTCTTAGGCATGATGGATAACCCTGCGTACAAGGAGAAATCGGAGAAGGCGAAGGTGAACCGATCTGCCGCGGGCCTTCATACGGGGGGATCAAGGTCTCACACAGCGACACTTGCAGATCTGGTGAGCAACCGTAAATTTATTTCACTATCGAATTAGGTATTATTAAATAAAGGAGTTAATTAGTTTCTACGCAAATTTCGTATGCAGGTCCAACGGGCGGTGAAGGAGGGAAGGGCGCCAGAATCGGTCACCATGCACGACGTCTTCCAGCATACGCACAAAAGACGGAAGGACGGGAGCTTCGTCGACGAGAGGGCCAAGGAGACTGATGTAAGTACTTATGTTTATGAGATTAACGTTAGAATTAAAAGTATTCGGACTATAACTTAGGTAAACTTAGGATTCACACTTAACTTAGTGAAACATAGGATTTAGATTACAACTTAGGTAAATCTTATAATATAAACACATTTATTTGATAGGCTGCGTATCGTGAGGCCCTTAGTCGGACTCAGTTAACTGACACCGAGGATGTCGGTGAAACGACGCCCTTCCGGACGCCCTCTTCTTTGGCCGCTCGGAACGACTTGTTCGTAGATACCGTCGGCGGCTTTAAGAAAGGGTTCCTGTACGGAGTCGGCTCCCTAGGGCCATTGCATTTGGCGACGCAGAGATTTCTACCGACACCGCCTCCTCCCGTGGCCCGGGCAGACGATGATGTTAGGTCGCAGCTTACGCAGCTGCACGAGGCGGTGTCGTCCTTGCGGGAGCAATTTGCCACGCACTTTCCGCCTGCGTCTGCTGCTGCCGGTCCGTCTGCTGCCGGTCCGTCTGCTGCTGCCGGTACGTCTGCTGATGGTGCTCGTCCGTCTTCTACTGGTCCGTCGACTGCAGGTGTCGGTCCGTCTTCCGTGGGCCATCTTTCTTTCAACCCTGAAGCCCCTGTGCTACCGCCTACGGCTGTGACGGCACTCCTGGATCTCATGTCCGCAGAGCAGCTTCGCCGACTTCCGAGCACTGTCTACGACGCCTTGCCTCCGTACCTTGTGGAGGAGTATATGCGTCGGTCGAATACGGGAACGGACAATCGACCTCCTCATTCTTAAAATGTTGTATTAAGAAAATTTGGATTATTTGTGAGAGGTTTGAACTAATTGTGCTATAATCGGCTTATAGCACCGGATATTATGTTACTCTTTAGGATAATTGATATTTATTTTATATTAATTTGGTTTGGTCTGTGATTCTTGGATAATTGGTCGTATGTGCATATTTGGTCTATGTGATTCTTGGATAATTGGTGTGCATTATATATTTGGTCTGTGTGATTGTTGGATAATTGGTGTGCATTATATATTGGTTTGGTTTATGCATATATTTGTGAACAGGGAAAGTGCTGCAATTTTTTTCCCAAAAAACCCAATTAGCGACGGACTAGTGACCGTTTAGCGACGGATATTCCCAGTTGCCGACGGGTTTTCGACGGATAATCCGTCGCTATCTTGAGTTTTTAAACTGTTTCCAGGCAGCGACGGGTTATCGACGGATTATCCGTCGGCAACGTTCTGGTGGTATAAGCTTCGACGGAATGGTCGTCGCCAGGGCGACTAATAATCAGCCGCTAATCAGTCGCTCTATATGGCGACGGCTTAGCGACGGAAAATCCGTCGACATGGTTCTGGAAATGCATGACATTTTCAGAACCATGGCGACGGATAATCAGTCAGCAATCCGTCGTTGTGGCGTCGCGGTAGCGACGGGTTAGCGACTACTATTCTGTCGCCATGGTGCTGGAAATGCCAAGCATTTCCAGAACCTGATCGACGGATAGTCCGTCAGAATACTGTCGCAAATTCGTCGTTAATTACCGACGAATACCGACGGATTAGCGACGGAACGATACGATCTGATACGCTGTTACGACGGGTTACCGACAGAAATTTACGTCGCTATTGCCTACACAGTTCAATACTTAATAGTTGAAGTGGACGACAGTCCGTCGAAAATGCGTCGCTAATGCTTCGTATTGTGACGTCGAATATCCGTCGCTATTCCGTCATGTGACGACAACTTAGCGACGGAAGGTTATTAGCGACGAGCTGATTGCCGACGGATTTTTTTTGGCCAATATCCGTCGGCAATCGGTCGCTAATAGTAATTACCGTCGTCTTAGCGACGGATGTGGCCGTCGCTAGAACGATAAATTTTGGTAGTGTCTCCACCCGCTCCCCATACAGATAATGCTTCCACAAATTCAGAGCAAATATCACTGCTGCCAGTTCCAGGTCGTGGGTAGGGTAGTTCTTCTCATGGGGACGTAACTGCCTGGAAGCATAGGCAATCACCTTTCCGTGCTGCTGCAATACACAACCCAGCCCCTTCCCTGAAGCATCACTATAAATAGTGAATCCACCTGATCCTGAAGGCAATGTCAGAATCGGAGCTGTCGTAAGCCGCTTTTTCAACTCATCAAAAGCTGTCCGACACTCCTCTGACCAAACGAACTCAGCATCCTTCCGGGTCAACCGAGTCAACGGCTCTGCAACCCGGGAGAAATCCTGCACAAATCTTCAATAATATCATGCCAGCCCTAGGAAACTCCTGATCTCTGCCACTGAAGTCGGCGCTGCCCATGCCTCAACTGCTACGATCTTCTTGGGGTCAACTGAGATACCATCTCCAGTCAGCACATGCCCCAAGAAGTCCACCCGGTCCAGGAAGAACACTTGGAGAGCTTCCCGTAAAGCTGCTCCTTCCTGAGAGTCTCCAGCACTATCCTCAAATGCTCCTCGTGCTCCTCCTCAGTCTTGGAATATACCAAGATGTCGTCAATGAACACCACCACAAACTGATCCAGATACTGGTGAAACACCTTGTTCATTAGGTTCATAAACACTTCTGGTGCATTGGTTAGCCTAAACGGCATAACTAAAAACTCAAACTGTCCGTATCGCGTCCTGAAAGCGGTCTTGGAAATATCCTCCCCCTTCACCTTCACATTCACCTGGTGATATCCCGACCTCAGATCAATCTTGGAAAATATCCAAGCTCCGCTCAACTGGTCAAAGAGATCGTCGATCCGCGGCAGTGGGTATTTGTTCTTGATCGTGAGGTTGTTGAGTGCCCTGTAGTCAATACACATACGTACTGACCCATCCTTCTTCGGCACAAATAACACTGGTGTACCCCATGGCGACGAACTCGAGCGGATGAAGCCCTTGTCCTGTAGCTCATCCACCTGCTTCTTCAGCTCCACCAACTCACTATTGTTCACCCGATAGACATGCTGAGAGATGGGTTTCGCTCCTGGAACCAAGTCTATCGAGAACTCAATGTCTCTGTCCGGTGGCAATCCAGGCAACTCCTCTGGAAAAACATCCATATACTCTGCTATCAAGGGGTGTGGAATCGCCTGCTCCTCAACCGAGACTCCACATAAAACTTCGCTGCTCTGCTCCGCCTGACGTCTGGAGTACTCGAACTATGGCTCCCCCGGCGCTCTGAAGAGAACTCTACACCCTCTGCAATCAATGCTGGCGTGGTGCCTGCTCAACCAATCCATTCCGAGCACTATATCGTAGTTCGGCAATGGCATTACGAGCAGGCTCACCTCCAACTCACGGCCTCCCAAAACTACACTCTGACCCTTACAAACATCACTCACGAGGATAATGCCACCCCCGGTTGTGATCTTGTAAGTCCTAGGCAACGATTCAGCTATGATACCGTGTCTAATCGCAAAAGATACTGATATGAAGCTATACAAAGCACCGGAGTCGAATAATGCAAAAGCTGGACTGGAGTCGAGAAGGATCGAACCTGCGATTAGCTCTCCTATCACCTCTGCATCTCCAGCTGCCATGGCGAAAGCTCGCCCCTGCTGGCCTCCTCTGGCCTGCTGCTGGTGCTGAACGAACCTCTGCTGGTGTGTCGGCAGGGCTGGTCCCCTCTGCTGGCCTGCTGCTGCTCTGGCTCCTCCTCCCTGAGCTGTTCGTGCTATGCGGCACTCCCTCATCTGGTGGTCTGCTGAGCCACACACCAGGCACTGGCCCAGCCTCTTCCGGCACTCATTGGTGACATGCCCGGGCTTCTTGCAGTAGGCACAAGTAATACCCTGTCTCTGGCCCTGCTGGTACTGCCTCGGTTGCTGCTGCTGGTGAACTGGCCTCTGCTGGATCGACTGCGGCTGGAACTGCCTCGGCTGCTGCTGCTGAAAGTGAGGCCTCTTGGCCTGGCCTCCGCTGCTGCTGCCCCCAACTGGGTCTCGCCCCCTCTTGAGCCTAAGCTCAAGATCATCCTCAGCCAATAAGGCTCCCGTCAGGATCTCCTCAAAAGTGGCATCCCTGTTGCCCTTGGTCAAGGACTTGACCTCCTTGACCAGACCCTTCCGGAACCTCTGGGCCTTCGCCGTCTCGCTCAAGCCCTCTACGAACCTGCCGAGGCGGCCGAACTCCCCGCCGTACTCCTCGACTGACAGGCTCCCCTGAACTAGGCTCTCGAACTGCGACTCTAAGGCTCTGAGCGCTGAATCTGGAAAGAACTTCTTCTTGAAGAAGCCCTTGAACTCCTTCCAGGTCTGTCCAGCTACCCCCACCCTGGGGTCTGACTGATACCAGGTGCGAGCAAGATCTCGCATCCGGCTAGCTGCTGCCTCAATCTGGAGATCTGCCGGTATCCGGGCCAGGCGAAAGATCTCCTCTATATGCTCGATCCACTCATCAGCATATAGAATCCCCTCTGTCCCCAGGAAGTCACTGGGGCTCATCTTCTGGAACTGCTCTATCCCCGGTGTCCTCGTCTGCTGAACCACTGGTCGAGCTGCAACCGTCGTAAGGGCCAACTCCATGCCCCTGTCCTGTCGAGCCTGCTGCCGGTCCATGAACTGCTGAAAGTATGCGAACATCTGTGCCGCATCCACGTATCCTGTAGGCGGCGGCTGCTGGAAGGGCTCCTCTGCGATGACTGGGTCCTGCCTCCGAGCCGGTGGAGGCATACCCCCTGCTGCTGCTGCTGCTGGAGTCTCAATACGAACAGAGGTGGCAGGAGCTGCAGTCTCCTGTCTCTGCTAAACTGGCTGAGAGGTAGCAGATCCCTCTATAGCATCCCCATGAATGGTACACTGCGACCGAGTCTCTATCATCCTGAAGATAGACCAACAAGAGTATCAATTTCTGAGAAAGAAGCGATCTAACAAAGGCGGACAATTAAAATTTCAAAAGGATCAGCTGACAATAAGGATTTAGATGGCAATAAAAGAATTTTTCCTAATGTGATTGAGTACCTTGAAAACTAATGTCCTATATCCTACTGCAGGCTGTAGTGATACTCTGGTTCGAATACCACTACACTTCTAGTCTAGACCTGTATGGGCCACCACTAAAAACGTGCCACGACCCGCACCCTAGAGTAAGGGCACGAGACGTGGGTACGTCCAGCCTACGCCGCAGTGTCGGCGGTAGAACGCTGTCCTAGGTCACAACATCTAGCAATAATATACTAAGCAGTTTATACTCCCCGAATGGGGGTGACATGATAGAAGTAAACTCAATCACAACTAAGGAAGAAGAAGCACGATATGATATAGAACTCAAGGAAATACAAGTGATAAAATAGTCTAAGATAACATCCCAGTAAATATCCAGAGTACGAATCTCAGCTACTGAATATGAAAGAATATATACAAATCAGAATCTCCAGACAGAAATAAAATCTAGCTAAAACAGTCTCAAGACAACATAAATAAGATAGGCCTAACTAAGCTAGTCTAGGCAATGGGGGGTAATGTCATCAGCTAGAGCTGGGTCCTCCTGAGAGTCCAGCTCGCAAGTGTCGTCTAGGGTTGCCCCGTAGAAGGTATCCACACAGGCCTCCTCCTCGTCCTCTGTAATATTTTCAACAGGTCCAGTCAGGACAGGAGCGAGCACAATACATCTCAACAGTTCATAGCAGGTTAGAAAATATAATCATGCAGTAAAGTAAGATACAGGTACTGAAAGAAATGCAGTATGTAAACAGAGAGAGAACTGTAATAGAAATATCTACTATAATAGAGAACTAACAGTGGCTAGTGAGTCAGAGTACAATATAGACATGTAAATGGCATAGGATGATTCTGATGAGACACTATGGAATGATTCTGATGAGATACTACTTGGGTATTATTCACATGTCTACTTCTACTCCCCCGTACCCCTAATCAATACACAAGGATCCAACCAGGTTATGTTATGATTCCATACAAAGGCCCCCGAAGGGTGATACATGGATGTCCCCAGATACATGAATGTCCCATAAATGGGGATTCTAGGAAACCTAATAAATGGGATAAAAATTCAAGGAAGACTCTGTGATCATGAAAGTACATGTCACAAGTGATCGATGAACCAATGAAACATAGTGATACGTCATGTAAGTGAAACGCACAGAACATGAAGTATCCGATGCTCCCTGAAGGGATAACATCTCAAGAAGGGATCCATATAGTACTAATCCGTGTGACCAACGTGACAGTATCAAGTAAAGTAATTTAATGCAGGAAAATAATTCTAAGCAGGATATGAAATGATCAGAGAATGTACTCGCCCGGTATCTGAGTGTCCGGATGAAATGTACTGTCCGAGGAGAGGTGTCTGGCTCCTAATCAGAGCAGCACAAGTCACAACAAGTTCAGAATGGTAATAAGATGCACTACAATACATTCTACATGAATCTAGGTCAATCTAGGCCAAAGTCAACTCTCGTCAACCCTAGAAGTCAAATTAGGTCAACCAAGTCAAACCTAAGTCAAACTAGTCTATACTAGTCTAACTAGTCTATTCTAGGTCTAACAAGGCTATACAAGTCCAATCTAGGCTCACTAGTCAAGCAGACACACACATAGGCCATAGGCTATATCATGCCTATAAGCCAAACCATAAATCACATGACCACATGATATTATCTATATCTAAAACAATACACATATTGATATAGCTATATAATATAATATAGCCTACACATAACATATAGGTTACTATATGTATACCACACAACATGTTTATATCTAAAATATATATAAAAGTAGGCACACACCTTATTATAGGATACACATATGTACATCTCATTATATATATATACATGTAGATATGTACTCATACATAGAGAATAGGAATGAATGGGTATGTGTTCAAGTGTGGGTGTGAGTGCCACATATATGTGCTAATTTGTGTGTGTGTGTGGGTGAAGTGAGGTGTCAAGAGAGTTGTGTATATGTGTTAAGCTTGAGGGTGTGAGGGGAGAGTGTAGTGCATATGAGTGAGACACTGGTGTGTGATATGGTATCCTGAAAACAGTGTGATATATGTGGTATGAGGGTGAACTTGAAAACAGTGTACACAAGTGTGATATCCTGAAATCAAGAAAACAGTGTGAAATCCTGAATTCAGTAAAACAGTGAGCAATTAGAAATGGTAAACAGTGGCTAATGCAAACAGGGAAGGGAAATGAAGGAAATCAGTTCACAGTTTACATTATGAAGGAAACAATCAAATATCACCCAACATTTCTCAGTCCATATCAATACTCCCAGATTTTTTACATTAAAGAACCATTTATTTCAGTCCATTAAGGAACACAAACTCAGTTACAAGGATTGGAAGGGAACCCAATATTGCATTCCAGTTCAAAACAGAACCCAAAACCCAGTTTTTCAGTCTCAAAACTAAACTCCAGATTTTGAGCTCCAAACAGTCCCAAATCATCCCAAATTTGACACACCATTAGAAAACATATAGGTGTACCACGTTAGGGTTTTAATCCATGCAATTAACAATATTTAATTAGTTGAAATAGATTGCCAAAAATCATATTTCAAATCCGGAAATACAAGAGACTGATATACAGTTTCAGAAATTGGTAAACAGGAAATTGATAACTAATAAACAATTTAATATGTAAAATTGTGGTTGGTAATTAACATATAGTATGTGTTTGTGTCAGAGAGAGTGATTCGTGTCCACAAAAGTGGACACGAAGTGTCCAAGCACAGAAAACACATATGTATCAAAAACTGTGAATGGCAAGCCTCGTGCGGCTATGTCGAGCCACATTGGACTCAAAGCACAACACGAGGGACCATGTGCTCGAGTCTAGTGCTAGTCTAGGTCTAGGTGAGTGTGTCAGTGTCCACGAAGGGTGTCCACGACGTGTCCAGCATGAATACGAATAGCGTATCAGTGTCCAATAAAATCCGACTGAACGGTCAGGCAACCCAGTGCAGAGCCTCGTGCGTGTCCGACGTGACACGAGACGACTCGAGGCTTGGGGGCTCTCGTGTCAGACACTGCCCCCACCCCCTCGTCAAATCCCAGCTCGCCACGTGGCCTGTGCATCGAGCACGAGGCCACGAGCAGCAGGGGAATGTATTGCCTGCGCGCGCGCGTGCACCCGCGTGTGCACGTGTCCAACCCGACACGATGCGACACGAAAACACTCCCAGTCCAAAAGAAACATGTAAGCAACATCAAAATATAATTTCCTATTCAATTACTTTCTAGAAATTAAATCGAAATGCCCTTTGGGGCATTTCATCGAACACTTAGACCTAGGTCGGATACGTGTCCGATACGGACACGAAATGGTTCCACTTGGACACGAAATCAATTCCTATGGCTAGGGGACAGCTAGGGCTAGGTCTACATGCAAAGAAATCCAGAAATTAATGGAGTTTGTATAGATTTACCTATTGGTGACTAAATGCAAGAAAAGCCTCAAATGGGGGGGCAAACTTCTCCAAATTGATATAAATCTGAGAATAACACTCCACAACAGCAAGAACACTATATTTAGAACCTATTGTAATTGGTTTGAGGGAAAAAGGAAATAAATAGGATTTAATATGAATTAATGAAGATGGAATAATACCTCTTTCTAAAACTTGTTCTTCCTAAAGAGGCTAGCCCTAATTTCTAGGAGAATACTTATAGGGGGGATTCCCAATGCTAGGTATATGTGGCCGGCCAACTATGGGTTGGGCTAGGTTAGGTTCATATGGCTAATGGGTTGGGCTTTGTAAAAAACAATGGTTCTAAATCACAAGTCATGACTTGTGACCAAAAGCTTTCTATTCAAATATCTATTTCCTAATTGATTCTAATAACTAGAGTATGGTTAACTTAAATTAACCTAGGGTCTCATAATCTAACCAAGTCCAACTCAACTAGGGTTAGCTTCTAGGTTAGCCTACCAAGTCAAAGCTAGTCAAAGTCAACCTAGTCAACCTTCATTCAAACAATTCCAAAATAAATCCTAAAAATTCCCATAAATTCAAATAAATTCTAATAAATTCAAATAACCCCAAAAATGACAAAAATACCCTCAAACTAGAATATGGTAGTGATAGTGGCGGCGTGGGTCGTCATGGAGGCGAAGACGCGCAGGGCCGTCGCGGGGCGTCCGAGGGCGGCGAGGCCCGAGATGGCGGCGGTCCAGGAGACGACGTCCCTGTGCGGCATTCCGTCGAACACCCGCAGGGCGTGGTCGACGGAACCGCGTCGGGAGTAGGCGGTTAGCAGGACGTTCCGCACGAAGGGGTCGGGTCGGAATCCGAGGAAGAGGGCGTGTGCGTGGAACGACCTGGTGGCGGCGGCGACGGTGGTGGTATTGAGCAAAGAAGAGGTGTGGGAGTCGGGAGGGACGCGACGGTGGATCATTTGGGAGTAGATGGAGAGTGGGTCGGCGTAGATGGCGACGACGTTGTTGAAGGAGAAGGTGTTGGGGTTGGTCATTGCGGAGAAGAGGGAGGTGGCGAAAGAAGGGTCGGCGTCGGCGGCGCGGTGGAGGGGGCTGCTTGCGACGAAGGGGTTGCGGAAGAGGCCGACGATGACGGCGTGGGCGAGGATGGAGCGGAGGCGGCGGAGGGAGGGGTGGTGTAAGAGGAGCTAGAGGCGGAGATGCCGTTGGAACAACCGGTTGCTCCGCACCCAACATGGGACCTCCTCCTCTCTTATAGAGAGGGACAATTTAGTCCTTTCATCATCGTTGAACCAAAGCACATGGGTCGGACCAAAAATCCACTGTGCTTTATATTATAGATATTTCGAATTAGCAGTCGTTAGATTGTATTTTTTGACCATTCAGATTATATCAAAATCTCGTAAGAATTTAAATAGTTTAAATAATCTAATCTAAACAGTAAAAAAAAAGAAGACAATCCAACAACCAACCGATATTTCAAAGATCATACAGAAATGCTTAAGAGCAGAGTTGAACACAAATTTGAAGCTCGAATTTGAGTTTGAACATGTCAAGCTCAGACCTTAGATCGTCATGTCAGGGAACACCTCTATGCCAATGGAGCCAGTCGAGTGACTGCATAGTCGCTTCCTCCAGTGAGGTTGGTGGTTGACGAAGCATAGGCACAATAGGCATAATGCATGAATGGTTGAATGCTACATGCTCGCGTACTCTCGAAAGACGTCGATGCCGAAAGAAATTGGCCGCTCGGACCACATTCTTCATGTAGATTAAGCTAATGCGCAGATACAATAAGAACAAAATGATTCTTCCCGGGTCCAACCCTATTGTCTTGTTAAGTATTTCCAACCCTATTGTCTTGTTAAGTGTTGTGAGTCTTAGGTGGCTCCTATGTGGCATGAGCCACAAGACAATGTCTTGTTTATGTGGCAAAATTATATCTCAAAAGACAATGAGATAGAAAAACCCTCTCCAATGCAAAAGTATTGAGAAGACAATAAAAAGTGTTTTTTTCCAACTTCCAAGGCAACTTCTCCACTTCTTCAACTTTTTTATAAATATTTCTATTCATAATTGATGATGTGGAGACAAAGTCATTGTGAAGTGCATTGTCTAGATCTAGACAACCAACTTCACATTCTCCTTGCCATGTCATTGCCATGTCAACTTCATGTTTTATTCTACATTTGCATTGGAAAAGAATTTTTGGAATGAAAGTTTGTCATTCCTATGTGACAACCAATTTTTCTAAACTTACAATAGGATTGGAGATGCTCTTAGACAACCAACTTTACATTGTCCTTGCCATGTCAACTTCATCATTTATTCTACATTTGCATTGGAGAATAATTTTTGAAACGAAAGCTTGTCATTCCTATGTGGCAACCATTTTTTTAAACTCACAATTGGGTTGGTGATGCTCTAAACAAAGAAAAATGTCATGGATCTAAATAGAAAAAATCTTCCACATGTCATAATCATATTTAAGTTCCTATTTTGAATTCCTATTTGAGTTTCTGTAGTTGCCCGCGGGTCTTCCTCTCTTTATTGGTGCCATCACTCTTATTAATCTTGGTTTTTTCTAAGGGCACCACCATACTTGCTAGGGGGCAGCCCTTACTTGGGGGCAGCCCAAGCAGGTGGAGAAATTGTTGGGGGGCACCCACAATTTACTTGGGGACAGCCCAACCCCCCAAACCCTAAGGCCTCATTTGGTTCACGGAAAGGAAATCAATTCTCATGTATTTTCCATGGGGATGGGAAAGTAGAATTCCTATCAAATTTCCTTTCCTATGTTTGGTTGGTGTAGGAAAGGAAAGAAAAAATATATCATTCTTCCAACAATATCCAATGTCAACATAATTATAATGAAGAGTTAATTGGTAAAATAGATAATAAATGAAGGCTACTTTTGTCATAATGTTTGGTAATTAATGTTGGGAAAGGAGGAGGAAAAATGAATCCCATGGGTCATGAGATGAACCATTTTCCCTCCTATTTTTCCCCATGTCAGAAAAGTGTTTCCCAAATTTGTGGCTACCAAACAAAAGAAAGGAACAAGTTTCCTTTCCGGATTCCTTGAATCCGTGAACCAAATGAGGCCTAATTTCTTCCCTCTTCTCTTTCCTCCTCCTCCTCCTTCCTCCGGCGGCGGCGCCACCACCACTACGAGCAGCCACCGCCACCGCCGCCTCCTTCCTCCACCACTACGAGCAGCCACCGCCACCACCACTACCAGCGGCGGAAAGATCCCCCAAACCCTAATTTCTTCCCTCTTCTCTTTCCTCCTCCTCCTTCCTCCGGCGGCGGCGTCAGCGCTTGGCGGACTTGAGGTCGCGGTTCTTCATGAGCGCGGCGGACTTGAGGTCGGGACGTCCGCTCTTGGCGGCGAGGGAGCCGAGCGCCGCGGCGCCGGAGCGGTCCTCGTCGCGGAGGACGAGGAGGCGGAGGGACTCGAAGGTGATGCGGGTGCGGCGGATGAGGTCGCGAAAGTAGGACTGGTCCTGGGGGTGAGGCTCGAGACCCGGATCATCTCGCCGGAGCGACCGCGGCTCTTCTTCGAGACGACGACCGCGCTAGAGGTGCTCTTCTTCGCCAGCCCATCTCCGAGGAGGACTGTCACCTTGTTGGCAGTAGACTGTCAGCAAGTTGGCAGTCCTAACATACGTTAGGACTGCCAACAAGGTGGCAGTCCTAGGACGTATGTTAGTACTGCCAACTTGCTGGCAGTCCTAGGACTGCCACCTGGCAGTCCTAACGTATTAGGACTGCCAACTTACTGTCAGTCCTAGGACTGGCTTGGGCTGCCCCCAAGTAAAAAAATGGATGGCAAACTTGTAATTTTTTTTTGAATATTTTTGGGCTGCTCCCAAGTAAAAAGTGTGGTGCCCTTAGAAAAAACCTTAATCTTAGGATCTAAATCCAGCATCGGGGCTGCTATTTGGCCCGCGGGCGGGCTGGCCAAGCAAAAAAATGGATGGCAAACTTGTAATTTTTTTTTGAATATTTTTGGGCTGCCCCCAAGTAAAAAGTGTGGTGCCCTTAGAAAAAACCTTAATCTTAGGATCTAAATCCAGCATCGGGGCTGCTATTTGGCCCGCGGGCGGGCCAGCCCGCCCGCCACGTGGCCCTCCCCCATTGGCCGGTCAACGGCGTGGACCCCATGCTAACGGGGAGGGGGGGGGGGGGGGGGGGGGGGGGCAATGGGGGAGTGCCACGCAGGCGGGCGGGCTGGCCCGCCTGCGGGCAACAAAGCATTTCCGATCCAGCATTTAACAACAGCTTTCTGCGTGAACCTAAATCCAGGATTTCACAACAGATTCTAGTATTATATTTTCCATACACAACAATATAATGCAAGAACTGAGAGCAAGAAATCCCAAGAGCAAATGACACAAAGTGCATTTGTCACTCAAGGCAGGCCGAGACCTGACAAACGACAAGGAAAAAAAAAAGAAGGTTATATATATATATATATATATATATATATATATATATATATATATATATATATATATATTGCAAATAAAAAAAAAAAAAATATATATATATATATATATATATATATATATATATATATATATATATATATATATATATATATATATATATATTGCAAATGAGCTCTAGTCTAGTGGTTAAGAGAGATGCATGCAGTTCGAATCCCAGTGGGAGCGATTCCAGAAACAATTTACCTGGTTCCAAAAAAAAAAAAAAAAAATATATATATATATATATATATATATATATATAGCAAATGACCTCTATCCTAGTGGTGTCAGGAGTTCGAATCCCAGTGGGAACGATTCCAGAAACAATTTATTCCAAATATATATATATATATATATATATATATATATATATATATATATATATATATATATATATATAACATTTGGTAGTATTTTAAATATTATCACTCGCACAATTTGATAGAATGTTTTACTTAGCAAAGTTGATTTTCACTTACACTCTCATTTTACGAATTTCTTATTTTCCATTCTATTTTTTTTAACGGAACACCATTCTAATTTTTGTCTTTGACATCCAAAAACTTGTCATGAACATCCAACCCTGAACCGCCGAACCGGACTGTCATTTGTATCTCTATTGCCGGACAATATAATGATATGGATCGCATGTACTTTTCCCTGAAAAGAAATAAAAAAAGGGCGAAGAGCACATGAAACTGTTCATTTCAAGAAGGAAAAGGGTGATATTTCAGCTCGAGAGGAAGTAATAAAATTAGTCTGTCAGCAATAGTGACAATAAGCACAGGTCCCAAGTCCTAACTGAGATTGGCTCTATATACCGACATACGTGACAGACATATCGATAAACGACTGAGAATAAAATATATAATTAGGCAGAAATTAGCCACAGTACAGATTGAGTCCGACTACAGTCCGACTACAGGAACTCAAATAGGAGCTTGCAATGTGATTATGACACGTAGTATTATTTTTTACATTCAAGTCCTTGACTACTTCTGTTTAATCCTTGAAAAAAAAATTTAAAGAATGAGATGCATGTAATCCAGCGTTAACAATGCCGAGTTTTTAAATTTAAGAACTCATGAGTCTAGACTCTAGACGAGTACCATTTCCTTCCCTGGCAGAGAAGCGTGCAAGATATTACCATAGGCGGAGTGAGCGCCACCACAAAACTCTGGCAAAGCCACCAAAAAATTCATTACGATTGCTTCAGCTTAGGATTGAGAGAATGCCCAGAAATCAGAATGACGGACTAAAGCGTGTCCGACTGCCACTAACGTGTCCAGCGCTGCCTTGAACGCAACATACTTGGCCATGTGCACCCCCAGATTTAGTCAACTTCCCCTAATATTACAGAAGTAATGCGTATTATCTATCCATCACAAAGAGGACGCTAAATTCCTGATTAGGCTCAGAATCCCCAACATTTCCACGTATTGCAGCAGATGTACCGTGTCCTCGCACAAATTCTGACTACTTATGTGTCAGATCAAAGTGTTGACTCTTTCGGGCGTTCGTTTTTCTTGTCATACAAGTATCGAAGTTTCCGTGCCGTTTCCTAACAAGGAAATCGTCCCCCCAGCTTTTTCTTCCTCACCACCAGAAGTATCTCATAATTCTTAATGAATTCAAGTTGCAAACTCGGAGACTTGACTTCTCTGCATCTCCAACATCTATACTTGAGAGAGAAGTTGAGCGCTCTAAATCAATCTCCAACACATAATCTCAAACGTCAATTAGTTAGACTAGTACATATTCTCCTACCATATATTTAAGTACTAATATCAGCAACAGGAAAGTCTTGATCCCATTTCTTGGGGATTGTGTGTGTGTGTGTGTGTGTGTATATATATATATATATATATATATATATATATATATATATATAATATAACTTCTATATGAGTCATGCACATGCGAATTCTATTTGATATACAAATAGGAGGTTCATCAATATAGGTTCCAATCTGAGCATAGGAGATGTTCAACATTCGACTTTGTCAAACTAGACGCAACAGGGGTCCCGGCACAGAAGGCGCAGGTTCGAAGATTCGAAAGCCGGAGAAAAGGACACCTCAAAAAAAATAAAAAATAAAAATAATAATAAAAAACACACTTTGTCAAACTAGACCTACCTAAAAAAATCTAATTCCCGCCATTCTAAGACATAGGATTCCCATACCTTCAGAAAAGAAAGGAGTTAGATGGAGAGATCAAAGGAACTTATGTGATACATTCTTCTAGCCTTTAATATTAGATTCATATTATTGGATATATAATACATAAAAGTGTAAGAGCAAAGAGTTGGATTCTATTTGATATACAAATGAGAGGCTCATTAATATAGGTTCCAAGCCCTACACTGAGCACAGAGATGTTCAACCTTCGACTTTGTCAAACTACACCTACCTATATAATATCCTGTCTCTCGCCATTAAAAAACATAGGAGGATTCCCATACCTTCAGAAAGGAAAGGAGTTGGATGGAGAGATCAAAGGAACTCATGTGCTACTTTCTTCTAGCCCTTTCCTTAGCCAAAATTCAGAAAAGTCTTGGGAACACGACGATTCCGTTCCATGTTGGTGTGATCCTCGACATGGGCACGCTAGTGGGGAAGATGGGCCGAACGAGCATACTAATGGCAGTCGATGACTTCTATGCGTCGAACGCCAACTACAGAACAAGGCTTGTTCTGCATACCAGGGACTCTAACAATGACATTGTGCAAGCTGCAGCATCAGGTATTTACATATACTAGTATCAAAAAGTATTAAAGCCACAACTAAGCCAGCCACCAATTCCATCTTTCAGAACATTGATGCAAAACTACTACTAATGTAGGCATAAGAACAATAAATAGCCACCCTTAGTTGATATCCCCTAAAAAGTTCACCCTTCTCCATCACAACCCTGCATTTTCAATGGCACGTTCTGGAACTCTGGAATGGATTGACCACCTCCCTCACACAAAATTGCTAGTACAGAAACATAGACAAAGTCCAATGGCGTTCTCCATCACTCATCCAGGTTGTGCTCTCCAAAGAGCAACTCTTCTTAAAATCTAAAAAAAAGGTGCTGAATTGGAATACCATTTTAAGGATTCTTGTGGTTCTGGAGAATCCAGCTATAGGAGAACCAAGAACAGAGAGCTCTACCCCTTTTTCTGTCCGACTCTTTGGTCTTAAGAATGTTGGTTTTAAGAATGAGTGATTGCCCTTTTTCAACCCTTACTGCCAAACCGGAGAGCGGACAACTAATGCGTTCCGCTTATTGAACATGGTCTATGGTCGGCCTGTGACCCCTGGATGCCGAAGGCATCCTTGGGACGATCTCGTAGTTCATACGCGGTGGAGACGATGGGGTCGGTCCATGGATTTTTTTTACTTTTGCCACATTTTGCTCAAAGCAAAGGGTTGAAGGGAGATAGTGCATCAAGTTATTCGCAGGGGCCAACTTGATCCTCTTCCCCAGGGATCCCAGATGAGGGAACCCTAGGAGAGCCGTCGACTCCAACTATCGTCCATGTATGATCCATACTAGATCTGACCAATTGTCCATCCTACCTCCTCTACGTTCTTGACAGCCCATCTTTTTGTCTCAGTAGAGTCTTTCAGTGACATGTTTCGGTCCTCTTCTCCGTTACTTAGAAAAAGTGAACCACCGGCCTACACTTAGATAAGACAGCTCAAGCCAAGATTTGGCTGCCCATTCCTAGCCGCCGAACTCGCCACTTGATCCGACATTCCCCATTCTGGATCTGATGACTGACATCTAGTCATCGACAACCCACTTGGGTCTAACCACCCGCATGTTGTGCGGTTGTCATCTACCCCCGTGCTAAGTTGGTAGATAGGTTGACATTCGTTCACAAAAAAGAGAGTAACACTAATAATAAAGTACAATAAAAAAAAAAGCTTCTCTTATATGCCCATGCATTCTTGATCCAACTAAAGATTTTCTAATTACAGCTCTCTCTCTCCTTTCGCAGCTTTGGACTTGCTAGAAAACAAACAAGTGCAAGCAATAATAGGACCCCAGAAATCAGCACAAGCAATCTTCCTATCCGAGCTCGCCAACAAATCTCAGGTCCCCCTCCTCTCCTTCTCGGCAACAAACCCCTCCCTCTCTGCTGCCAACATACCCTACTTCATTCGGACGGCATCTAATGACTCGACCCAGGTAGGGGGTCCCCTCTCCTCGATCATCAAGGCATTCGGCTGGAAGGAGGTTGTCCCCATCTATGAGGACACAGACTATGGTCGTGACATCATACCATACCTTGTTGATGCACTCCAAGGCATTGGCGCTCGCGTCCCCTATCGCAGTGTTATTGCCCCTTCGTTATCTGATGATCAGATCAAAGAAGAGCTCTACAAGCTAATGACTATGGAGACTAGAGTGTTCATTGTGCACATGTCAGCCCCAGTAGGCGCCCGCCTCTTTTCAAATGCAAAACAGGTGGGGCTCATGAGACAGGGGTATGTTTGGATAATGACTGATGGGCTAACCAACATTGTTGATTCGCTCGACTCCTCCGTAATCGACTCGATGCAGGGCTCCCTAGGAGTAAAGTTGCACATACCTGGATCGAAAGAGCTTGAAAGATACACTGTCCAATGGAGGAGGAGGTTTCATAAGGAGTACCCAGATGATCAATCGATTGAGCCAAGCATCTTTGGGCTCTGGGCATATGATACTGTCTGGGCATTGGCAATGGCAGCCGAGAAGCTTGATGGGCTTGGAGCCGTGAATTCTAGCTTCCGGATCCCACCACCGAACAATGTTAGTAGTAATTCGACAAGTTTGGAAAAACTAGGGGTTTCAGGGAATGGGCAACAACTTCTTGAAACAATCTTGAAGACCAGATTTAGAGGCCTCAGTGGTCAATTCCATATCATTGATGGGCAGTTGCAGGCCTCTACATTCCGAATAATCAATGTTGTTGGAAGAGGAGGGAGAGGGATCAGTTATTGGACCCCAAGACATGGCATCTCAAAAGAACTGAACCCAAGCAACCAAAGTACTTATTCTGACTCAATGACTGACCTAAGCTCACCGATTTGGCCAGGGGATTCTACTGAGGTACCAAAGGGTTGGGAAAGTCCGATGAGCGGGAGGAAGCTAAGAATTGGTGTACCCATAAAGAAAGGATTCCAAGAATTTGTGAATGTACAGAAAGATCCACTCACAAATACAACAACGGTGACTGGATACAGTATCGACGTCTTTGAGGCTGTTGCAAGGTATCTGCCTTATGCAATCCCCCATGAGTACATTCCATTTGGAACACGAGGAGAGAGTGCAGGAACTTACAATGATCTTGTGTATCAGGTCTACCTTCAGGTGAGTAGTGATTGATATACATGGAACCTGTCATTTGTAATGTATTACTGAAATTTGATAAATATGAGTATAATCCATAACTAGTAGTAAATTGATCAATCGGTATTACCTTTGCAACCTTCTACAGTAGAAATGTCTATATAGAGATAGCAAAGTACATACTACAGTTACTAAGGAAGGCCTTCTACATATAAATCATCTACAGAATGAGAAGTGAGCTATTGCAACCACTAATATCCTTCACTAAAAGTCAATACTTGCTTCTTATTCCATTACTTGTTTCCATTACATTTCATAATATTGGGGTTTGACATCTCACATTTGCTCTATATAATGCTTATAAGACTATACGAATTCATATAAAAGAACATACACATTCTAGAGACTATAGATCCTTATATCTTAATAGCCCTGACATTGGCTTACAAATATTTAGATGATATTACTCCACAATTTCTAATAGCTTGAATTTTGGGTATCTTTAAGGAGAGCATATTCGTGTCCGAAGAATGGACCCAGTTACCATTAACCCAATAACTAAGATACATCCTTAAATTGTATAATTTCAATGTCTAAAACAAGATATGGTTAATTGAGGTTAACGAAACCAAATTCATCAGTATTTGAAAAGACAGAATGTTCTCTTTCTCCTTTTAATTGTTCATTTAATTTTTTGAAGTACGTTACCAACAGTTTTATGGTTAACAGAAATACGACGCTGTGGTAGGGGATACAACAATCAGAGCCAACAGATCAATGTACGTGGACTTTACGTTGCCATACTCAGAATCAGGGGTTTCAATGGTCGTACCAGTGAAAGAAATGGTGCACAAGAATGCATGGATTTTCTTGAAGCCGTTAACTAAGGATCTGTGGTTGGGTAGCTTTGCTTTCTTCGTGTTCACTGGATTTGTTGTGTGGGTGATGGAACACCGGATCAACACCGACTTCAGGGGACCAGTTTCCCAACAACTTGGAACTGTCTTGTACTTCACTTTCTCGATGCTCGTCTTCGCCCACAGTTAAGTAAATGACCTGATAACGCTTTAGCTCTCGTGGAGTTTAATATACGATGGGATAAAATGCAAAGACTAATAGGAAACTCTCTAACTTCCACCAGTACTAGAATTTCTAGAATTTTGGTTTAGGACAAGACCCGTTTTCTTGGAGCAAACAAAAAACAGAGCAACACACTTATATAGGTATTACCCAGTAGAGTTTTAGCTTTTATACTTTTGGGTAAATTTTGTTCAGCTTCGTTAGAATGAGAATAAACTATAAAAATTATATGAACTATAATAAATCTTTAGTTGAACACACTCAATTCTTATCCTGTCATTTAATGCAGCATTGCCACTTATCCATTTGGACATGTTGATTCTTAATAGCCCAACACTCTTATCCATAAAGCATGGCTAGTCATATAAGAGGCTTATAGAATTTTTCTTTGAACTTCAGAGGTATCACTATTATTTCATAAAGAACCATTTTAATTAAATTTAGGACATGCATATTTAGACAATTAATCTATTAAAAACCTTAAATTTTCTATATTGATTAGTGACTATCATTATTAATAATGCAGTTAATTGCTTAACTTTATGCACCCAATTATCTTTTCTACTGTTTAATATGAAACAATCAAACTGCAGAAGTCTTTGAACACTATCTAAAGGGCCCTTACACTAAGAGCAAGAGGAGAAATGTTAAACCTAAGAAAATTCTTAATTTAGATAGAGAAACTGTTTTAAAAGAGGTCCTTGTACTGAACTCCAAGACGCTATAAGAGGAACAAGAGGACAGAACAACAACAATCCCATAAAAAATCTTTCGACTTCAGAGACATATTGCGATCACACAATACTCCAGAAACATTTCTTCTTATCCTTCTTGTTCTAATTCTATGCATTTCATCATTCTCAATCCCGTTATCATCATGAATGATTGATCCTAAATAAAGAAAGTTATCACCCTTAGCTATCTCTTGTCCCTCTATATCGACTCCCTCCTCATTTTTTATTGACTTCGGACTTTCATATACTTTGTTTTCGTTTTACTAATATTAAATCCCTTATATTCCAAAGTCTCTCTCCAAACTTCTATTTTAACATCTAATTAACATCTAATCATTCTTTACTATCATCAACCATACAATATCATCAGCAAATATCATAACCATGGAACCTCCTCTTGGATATACCAAGTAATTTCATACATAACTATTGCAAAAAAGGTAAAGACTCAACGTTGATCCATGATGTAAGTCAATGGTAATAGGAAATGGATTACTATCTCCTCCAATAGTTCACACGGTCATCATAACTCTCCCATACATATCCTTAATAGTCTCAATATAACTACTATAAACTTGTTTATTCTTCAAATCCCACCACATTATCTCCCTTGGAACTTGATCATATGCTTTCTCTAACTAAAATCTAAAACAAAGAGGACATATGTGAAATCTAAAACAAAATTCTTAAAATGGATTGACATAACTTTGTTCATGTAGTACAACCCACTGGAAAGAGATGAAAAATAAAAGTCAAATAAATATCCGTTGATGTATCAACTTTGAACAACTCAGGCTAATTTAATGATATAACACGTATATACAAACTTTAATTGTGTTTGCAAAAATAATGCTTTCAGGGGAGAAAGTGGAGAACATCTTATCCAGGGTTGTCGTCATAATATGGGTGTTTGTGGTGCTTATACTCACATCGAGTTATACTGCCAGCCTGAGCTCATTGCTTACAGTACAACAGCTTCAACCAACAGTAACTAGTGTGCAGGAGCTCCAAAAGAACGGCGACTATGTTGGCTATCACGAAGGTTCCTTTGTTGAGGGACTTCTGAAGGAAATCGGGTTTGCAGATTCAAAGATAAGGGCCTATGGCAACCCCGATGAATACGTCGTAGCACTCTCTAAAGGCAACAGAAACGGTGGGGTGTCTGCCATCTTCCATGAAACCCCATATCTCAAGCTATTTCTTGCACAACATTGCAGCGGGTATACAATGGCTGGACCAATCTTCAAAACGGCAGGGTTTGGATATGTAAGCTATTTACAACTTATTAATCATCTCTCAATTTCTCATTATATACCTAAAGCATACTAGATGAAACAACCTAGAAGGAACCTGTAGTCCTCTCAGAATGTGATTTACTAGACTAGGACCTAGAACAGGAAGAGTTTTACCAAGAAAAGTAAGATTTTGATAGAATTACAGTACACTAAGTACAGAATATGTCCAATAGACATGGTCCTGTGAACCCTTTTTATCCCAGAGTTCAATCATAAACTCTTAACACTGCCCTTCAGTCTGTATAAAATGGAATTAGAAAAAAGGGATCGGTCCGTGTGATGCGAAGGGTCAACAATTAGCGATAGCATCCTGGAGGATGCAAGTTCATGTCAAGGATATAGCCTTACATAAATGGTAAGGTTGCATAAATCTAGACCATCTCCAGAGACTCTGCATAAGTGGGAGCCTTGTGGTCTTCAGACGCCTTTCTTATAAAACAGAATCATTTAATCTTTATGTTGTGTTATAAGAGGAATACAAGAAGTATTTGCGGCTCACCAAACACAAGCTCTGATCTTCAAAATTAAAGAAACGTGTACATAAAGGTCATTATTGTTCCCATGCTGAATGCAGATAACATGCCAGCTAAGATACATATTCCTAGCTAGTATTCACTTCTGTAAGTTCAATAAGGCTACATCTACACGTAGATATTCACAATTTTATCTGATTTGAGATGGTCTTTAAGAAGAATTCAATAGGACATCGAAGATGTTGGTTGGTTTCTGATAGAAAATTAGAAAGTAGTAGTAGCCATATAGAACTATAATTTTCTACTTTTGATAACTACCAAATTCTAGAATTTCATATGCCTTCCAACCATGATAGAAAAGAAGAAAGAAAATGTAGTTGTTTATAGAACTATAATTTTCCACTTTTGAGTAGAATTTCCAACCAAACAATTGAATTTGTTTGCTCTTCTTTTTACGACTTCTGCATGCTCATTGTTTAAACCTTTCATCTTTACATAACACTGCCAAACTGCAGCCTTAGTAGTATGTTTACTCTTCTAAAATCGGCAGGTATTCCCTAAAGGATCCCCTTTGGTTCCTGATGTCTCAAGGGCAATATTAGATGTAACAGAAGGAGACACTATGACAAAGATTGAAAGTAAGTGGTTTGGCGATCAGACTGCGTGTCTTAACAAAGGAAGCATTGTAAACTCTAGCAACCTCACATTTCGTAGCTTCTGGGGGCTGTTTCTCGTCAGTGGTGTGGCTTCAACATGTGCCCTCTTGATATTCTTCACTATGTTCTTCTACAAGAATTGGCATGAACTAAGATTAATTGATCATGATAAATCCATGTGGGCCAGAATTGTGGCATGGTTTAGATACTATAATAGGAAAGATCTCGAGTTTTATACTTTTAGGGGTGAGAATGGTGTTGATGCAATCGGTCATAGCAGTGTAAACCATAGACATCCTGCCAACATTGAAGTCTCAGTCAGCGTCGATGAACTACAGGACAGGCCAAGCTTTTCCCCTCTTCCAAATGGGAACCACTGTCCACAAGAAGAGGAAATCTCCTCTGAACAGCTTGTAAGTCCAAGTTCAGAAGCTCCGGCGGTTACCCCCTCGTCATGACCAACTAAGATACAGATACATCAATGATTTATTCTTGCAACAAAACCAATCTTATCGTTTATCCATCTCAAGCATTTTATCTACTGATTCCACCTCTAATGAGAAGCATACTAATGGAAGTTTAGTGTTCTATTGTGTAGGGCAAATCTTATGCGTCCTTCCAAATTATCCTTAATTTTGCACATGTCAATTAACTTTTTGTATCTCGTGTAAAAATTGTGAAACAAAGAATTGAAGGTTCTAGCTGAGAAGAGAGAAGCAAAGAGTTGGCAACTATGTCGTGTTGATACATGGAAATGGTGTACGTATCCATAGTGTCGAGTGTTCGTATTCGTGTAACACATAGGTGCAACAAAGGAGACTACTTATTGTATCATCTGAGATGTTAACATCCCGTATCCATATCGTGTCCTTATCAATTCGTGAACAGTTGGCAACAACCAATATAGAAATGATCCAGACATATAGACTGTTGCCTCAAATACTTTGTCAAGTTCCCTCTGTTTTCTAGGAAAAACAGCAGGTGCCCATCAGATTCGGAAGTTCTTATCTAATTTTACAGCAACAGTGATATGATTTTTCTTTTTCCACTTTTACGAGATCCTCTCCCAGTTTTATAGCTATGAAGAAATATATCCATTCTAGTTAGATCAGTATCATCAACGTAGTTGTTCAATATGCATATGAACACCCTCTGACCATCTTTTTCCCAATGCAAATGAAGACTGTATGTTTTCATTAACTCGGTTACATACGACCGTTTGTCTATTCTCACGGGACAACATATTATGCAGAACCGAGAGAACAAAGACCACACGAAATTTCAGATTCTCCCTATTTGGGACAAGACCACAAATTGCTCTTAGAGACGTGCTCATGAGGATTATGGAGCGTGCTTGGGACCTTAACTGACATAATTCAGCATAATATAGGATTATCTTTAACAAATATAATAATATATATTTTAGATAGCTCCAGATAAATATGAGCACAGGTGATGTCCTAGTCTCAAACCTAGGTCGCACAGATACAGACATGTATATACATATAAGGATAGGACAAGATATAGCTTTGGGGCAATTATTAGAATCTTAATTAACTATAGATGTTTGTAGACAGGGCTACCTACATGCATATACACTCTATTATGAATGCTTATAAGATATTAATTATATATAATAATAATACACATTTATGTGGGTATTAGATAGTACATAGGTACTAAAACTAATCCTAGAAAATTCAGATAGGCCCCCTCATCTCTAGTTAATTTTGCATCCGTCTGCCTAAACCAAAGTTACCAAACTAATCATATTTTGGTCCTTTTTGAAACTTAAAATTGCTGGACCATGTCTGAAACACGATACTGGTGGACCATGTCCAAAGTATCTTGTCAGTCACTGATACGGTCCTATATAGGTGGGTTGAGCAACCTAATCTCAAACCATTAAGTCCTACTTCTATCCTGAAAAGGTTTCAAAAGATCAAGTAACAACTCGATAAAGAAAAATGAGTAGAATAATCTGCTGGAGGATTCCTGATAAAGTAGCAAAACCAGAGCAATAAAAATTTGCTAAAGAACTGTTGGGGTGGTCAAAACCACCGGTGTTCAAAGCGAGATTCGATTGTATTCCGTCGATCCACTCACAGGAACCACCAAGTCTTAGCTATAGAGAAATGCAACATAACTTCTGAAATGCTCTTCTTAATCACCGTCCTCTGTCGGACAAAAGCAATCGTGTGCTAGAGCAACGGCCCTCGAAAAAAAGAACTTCGCTGCTTAAGAGATTTCTCTTCAGAATTTTTTTTAAGTCTCTTCTAACTTCTATCTGCCAAGAGCTGGACCTCTATTTCAATAGAAGAACCACTCAAGTTCACTTACAAACCGTCCTCATAAGTAGCCATAAAGGGTGGTACTATAGGAGGAGTAACTCTTGGACGTGTCCAGTTACAAAATTGAATAGTCACCAGCGTGGACGAAGCTACTTGTGTGGACGGAGCTATGCTCGCGGTGGAGCTACCTACAAGGCAAGGCTACGCCCTTAGACAAAGCTACACGTGAGGCGAAACAACTCTTTGGACGAAGCTACGCTTGCAACGTAGCTACTTGTGTGGCGAGGCTACAACCTGGGAAGAAGGTACGCACGAGGCAAGGCTACTCCCTTAGACGAAGCTACCCGCGCGACGGAGCTATCGCTACTAGCGTAGCTACGACGAAGCTACCAAAATGTGCCCATAAACGTGCGTACTCTGCGGTCGATGCAAATGTGCGAAGTGCAAAGTGCGATATCAAAACACCACTTTGCGTCCTTTGTCCATGTTCGAGTCCGAGCTAGGCCCCTTTCCTGGCGTGGCGAAAAATTAATTTTTTTTGCAACCTAGTATATTGTATTTCTATTTGAATCTATAAGTTTCTATGTGAATCTATAAGTTTCTATCTGAATATAGAAAGAAGTGCCTATATGAATCTGCTTTCATAGAGCATAATATCTTATTATTACAAATAATCATGAATCAATAAGAGCAGGGGCCTAGTTCCAAAGGGTTCCTCCAAGAAAATGGTGATAAAAACAAAGTTGGTTGTGGAATTTGAACATTGCCCACTCATAAAACCCCACCACACTTATCACTTGAGCTAACACACCATATATATATGATGAATCAAATACTGAAATATACACACATGGGGTTTGTCCCAAAGTGGAATATTAGGACCGAGTCATTAATAGACCAAACCCCAGGTCTCAACAATCCTCTACATATTTCGATATGTTATTGAGCATTCCCCTATAGTGACTGTGTATTGTTCATTAGGATAGATGTTGCTTACGACTTGAATCTCCATGCAGGGGAAAGAACCATAGTATACCAAACGGATTAAGTCTTGAATTCGGTTATCATAGATACAATTTTCCCCACTTACATATATAGTTCAATTGCGCCTCTAATCGCACGTTAAAGGTCATGTGTCGACCTGGTTTCTGTGTATGTATTTAGGTGTCTACAAGTCTACCTGTAATAGACGACCTACATCTCTATCATACACATAGGTGAGTTCTTTTCTTAGATAATTTACTCTCTCCCAGCATAAAGCTACTTGTCTCTTTGCGGTGCTACGTTGTTACAACATTGCCCATACAAAGTCTTGCCTTATGTGGTATCACCCCACTATAGCATGAGGTTCTGGCCTCTTGTAGTATTGTTCTACAACTCTCAGCATGTGGCTAACAACCTCTTTGTGGTGCTATGCCGCTATGACATGAGCCGCATCAGAGGTTTCACTACCTCGCGTGGTGTCATGTTACTATAGCAATGGGGTCCGATCTATTGTAGTACTGAACTACTCATACATCTTGTAAAGCACTACTGAGCATTAGAAATACTAAAGAACGCATTAAGGTTTAAAGCCAACCTCCTTAAATGAGTTGCTATTTACCTTAAGCAATAAGCAGACTGTAGAGTAAGCAATAAGTAGACTACAAAGGTAAGGGATATCATCCCACCATTGCCCCCATTGACAACCTTTTTTCCAGATGTATCTGTCTACAATCCTTCCTTGAACCAAAAATGAGATCCCTAATAGATTTTTCTTTGAACTAATAGCAAATCATTTTATGGTAGAATTGCATATACATTACCTTAAATTTTTTTCAAATACCATTTTTCTTGTGTCCTTGACCAGCTAACGCTTGAGGCCTTTGGTGAAATGATCCGTCATGTTCTCCTGGATCCAAAAATCAATATTACAATGATGTCATCTGACATGCGCTCATTCAGTAATACGTAACGAAGTCTCACCGTCTTCTTTCTTCCATTGAAGAGATCATGTGATGCCACTGCTACACAGTCTTCTTTTTTCCATTGAAGAGATCATGTGATGCCACTGCTACAGTTGCCTAGAAATCACAGTAAATCAGTATCATCGGAATCTGTACATCAATCGGAGAGAGATCATACATGAATCACCGAAGCTATTCTGCTTTATCTGCTGATGCACTCAGTGCATAAAACTCAGACTCCAATGAAGAGTGAGAGAGCAATTTTTGTTTTTTTCGCCTTCAAAGATATAACAAGTCCGTCCATCTTCGTCCATAGAGAACATAAACCCTCTCGTGGATCTTTTGTTCTCCTTTTATGAGGACCAATATGCATCATTGAAACCTTCTACCACAGTTGGATAGTCATTATAGAGCACATCAAACTTCTAAGTCTTCTTTATATATCTCATGACTCTCTTCATAGCTTTTCAGGGTTTAACACCCGAATTGCTCGTGAACCGACTTACCATTCCCCTAGTAAGTGCTATATGAGGTCTACTGCAAATCGTTGCATGCAAGAGACTTCCAATCACGCTTGAATAGTTAATATGCCTGACAGTCATTCCTGAGTTTGCCTGCTTCTTGTCATACATATAAGGAGTATCAATTCCTGAAAGATCCTAATATCCATAGTGTATGAGCATATTCTCGACATAGTAGGCTTGTGAAAAGGCAAGTCATGTTTCCTTCCAATTGGATGATATATATCCCAAGGATAATGTCAGCATCTCCCAAGTCTTTTACGTTGAATTTGGACAACAGGACCTTCTTAGTCTCTGAGACACTGTCTAGATATGTGTCAATGATTAGCATATCGTCTACATAGAGACAGACAATTACCCCTTATCAGCAAACTTAGTGTATATCCACTTATCGGTCTCGATGACCCTGTAGTCGTTTGATCCGATCACTTTACCAAATTTTTCATGTCACATCTTGGGAGCATTTTTCAGACCATAACGAGATTTCACCAATTTGCATACCTTGTTATCAAACCCTTTGACGACAAATCGTTCTGGTTGCGTCATGTAAATCCCTTGAGCCAGATCTCCGTTATGGAATATTGTCTTCACATCCATCTTGTGAATCACCAACTTATGAATCACAGCAAGAGCGATAAACATCTTGATAATAGTCACACGAGCGACTAGAGTATATGTATCGTAGTAGTCGACCTCTTATTTCTGAGAAAACCCCTCTGCCACAAGATTGACCTTGAACTTGTCAACAGTTTTATCAGCCAGTCTTCTTCTTGAAGATCCATTTGGCATCAGTGATGTAAAAATCGGGCTAGTCGGTCGACTAGTCGGAGACTAGTCGCTAGTCGGCTGACGCTGACTCGATTTGGTGGCTGTGCGGCTAAGAAATCGGCGGAACGTCTAGATGGGCCTAGTCGGCCGACTAGGCAGGCAGGCGGGCCTAGTGGGCCGACTGATGTTGTATAAAAAAAAAAGAATGAAGCTTCGAAGAAGAAGAAAAAAGAGAAGAAAATAATTCGAAAAAAATTGATTGACCCTATAGCAGCAGCAGCAAATGCAGCCGAGCATGAGCAGCAGCAAGAAGAGGTAAGTCTTCTTCATCTTCTTCTTCTTAGTCTTCTTTTTCTTCTTCTTCCTAAGCTTCGCGTGGGAGCAGCAGAAGCAGCAACAGCAAAAAAGGCTTTTTTTTAACTGCTGGAAAGAGGAGGTGTGGCCAGGGAGTTAACGTGGGAGCATTCCAAATTATTTTCTTTTCCTTCCTAAGCTTCACGTGAGCCAAGGACAGAGCCACTAGTTCACAGCTGGAAAGTATGATCACTGATGTTAGCATCTTGTCATTTTTTTATCAATGCCGGAAGATCAGTCTTCTTCAAGTATACCATATGACCTATGGGCCCCACACTTCCTGTGCATACATTTTGCACATGGAAAACATAAAAAACATACAAGGTAGGAAAAATATACAAAGATATATATATATATATATATATATATATATATATATATATATATATATATAACTCAAAACGATTAATCCGACTAGTCCCCGATTAATCTGATTATTCCCTAGTCCTCACGAACCGACTAGCGTCCGACTAACAATTTTTACAACCTTGTTTGGCATCAAATGGGTTTTGCTCTTTCAGGTACATTAACCAACACCCAAGTGTTATTAGATGTTATGGAATCGATCTCATCAATAACTACTTCCTTCCATAAAAGAATATTTCTGGTCTTCATCGTCTCATCAAAGGTAAGTGGTTTGCTTCTACATGATAGGTGACCAAGTCCTTCGACTACCTCACTCACTTACTGGCAGCCCAACGAGTTCTGATTCTGCAACGTCATCCTCCAGTGAAATTATTTCCTCTGGGTTAACATCTCCTGGCATTTTCAGCTCAATTAGGAGCACCGTCTTCCTTTTCATTTGATATATTCTTCGGCAAATCCACAAGAATCCTATTATTGTGTATGGCAAACTTATCCTTAAAGAGTTCAGCACCGTGAAACTCAATGATATGATTGGTTTCAATATTAAAAAATCTTCGAGCGTCACCCTTTTCGACATAACCCAAGAAGATCGTCTTTGTGGTCCTTGAGCCCAACTTCTGAATTCGAAAGTCATAAGCTTAACATATGCTAAACATTCCCATACTCGAACAACATTCAAGTTTGGTATGACTGGAACGAGAGTCCATGAGGAATTACCTCTGACTTGTGCGAACAACACTATGTTCATAATAAAGGTTGTTGTCAGAAAAGCTTATCACCAAAAGCAGTTTGACAGTCATAATATTAAAAGCATAGAGTTTATCATTTCTGTCAGAGTACAATTCCTTCTGTCAGCAACTCCATATGACTGCGAGGAATATGCAGCAGTAGTCTCGTTCACAATTCCATATTCACAGAACGATGGGAATTCATGTGAACAATATTATCCGCCTAGATCACTCAAGAGTCGTTTGAGTTGTTGACCCGTTTGTCGTTCAGACTTTGCCGTAAAGTCTTTGAACTTATCGAACGCTTCATCCTTGGATTTTAACAAGTAAACAAACGCGTACTTTGAGTAATCATCGATGAAGGTGAGAAAGTACTTTATGCCACCCTTCATGGTGATGTTTGAAGGTTTGTGCTTCAGTTCATCCGTTTGAACGACTTTCTTATAATTTTTGTCTAAACACAAATTTAACATTTTTCTACCTCTTTACCCTTATATTAGAGATCAGACCTAAATTAGACATCTTGTTTACTCTTTTGTAATGAACATGTCCTAACCTATGGCACTATAACTCAAGAGAGTAAGTAGAAGCAATTATTTCCTTGATACATTCAAATAACACAAGAAGCTGAAGTTTAAACATTTTTTCGGTACAAAAAACTTTGTCGAAGTAAGCTGCCTTGTAGGACATCACTATCTAGTCAGCATTGATGTCCATCCTCATACCAGCATTAAAAAGAAGGCTTCCCGAGATAAGGTTCTTGGACACAACAAGTACATGCTTCACATTCTACAGAGTAAGACTTCCTTAAAGTCAGCTTCAGCACCACCATCCCAACGCCCTTTACTTCAGCTTGGTTCTTGTTCTCCATGGTCACCTTCTCCGCTAAATGTTCATAAGTAGCAAGCACTTCCTTCACGGAACACATACATGACTAGATACTCCGGTGTGTACCCACCAGTAGGTGCCCACAACAGACGCCTTTACGTGCAAAGTCATAGCAATAAGGTTAAGCCCATCTTCCTTGTGTTGCTTTGGTTTTAACTTAGATCGACAATCTCTTTTAAAGTGATCTTTCTTGCCGCAATTGAAGTAGGGTGCGTCATCCCCTGACTTTGACTTTAAGGAGTTTGAATTCACCTTCAGGTTCTTGAAATTATTTCTTTTATTGAAGGTAAATTTATTTTTGTCCTTTTGTTATCTGGATTGGACTATGTTTGCCTTAGCAAATTGTTTTGATAGAGAGTCCACTTTGATCTTGTTCATAGCTTCGTCCTCGATACAAATGAAGCGCATAAGTTCCTCGAGCTTCACTTCAATCTTCTTGCGGTACATATCAGTAGTGAAGCGGTCCCAAATGGTATAGAGTTCGGAGACTATCACTCCTACCATAAATTTGTCAACTTGAGCATAGCCTCTTCCTCTAGCTTTTGTTGAAGCTTTATTAGTTCCTTCACATGGGTAGGACAGTATTCCCGTTTTCAAACCCTACAGTCATGAATTTTGAGTGATTTTGGGTATCCTTACTGGGGCGACTAGTGCCAAGGGGGCTCGAACCCAGGTCATCCACACTGGGACCCCCATCGATACCACTAGGCCACAACCCCGCAGACATATATATATATATATATATATGTCGAACATGATTTCATTGTCCTTGTACTATTTTTTCAAGAGAATCATAGACGTCTCTAGCTTGTCCTTTCTTTTTTGTAGGATACAGCCAGGCTATCCTCCAAAGGATTGAGGATGACGAACTTGCAGAGGTTATTATCTCACTTCCATTGTTGTCATGTAGTTAATGCAGTAGCAATAGCTTTAATGTTTTCAGTTTCTGGAATAACCGGTTCTGGTTTGGTCATAACATATTCCACGTTGACGAGTTGGAGATTGAGACTGATTTTCCTTTTTCAGTTCTTTTGTTGCTCGCAGTCAAATATCTCAAGCTTGTGAAAGCTAGTGTCGAGAAACTTGTACAGACTTCCATCTTGGTTTTTGAGATAAAGATTCTCCTTTGTGAATCACATGAGAATCCCGCTTTGAGATTGTTGTAGAATTTTCTTGTGTACAAGTCCAAAAGGACTAACCAGAAAAAATTTCAAAAGAGCAAGTAACAACTGGCTAAGTGAGTAGAATAATCCACTTGAGGGTTCCTAATAAATTAGCAAAAAAACATAGAGCAAAAAGAATTGCTCAATAATTGTTGGGGTGGTCAAAACCACCGATGCTCAAAGCGAGATTCGACCATATTCCGTCGATCCGCTCAAAACCAGCAAGTCTTGGTTGCACAGAAATGCAACAGAACTTCTGGAACGCTCTTATAAATCACCCTCCTTCGTCGGACAAAGCACTAACATACAAGAAAAGGTCCTCGAAACAAAAGCATTGGACTGCTTTTAGAGATTTCTCTTTTTAGATTTCTTTTTCTAAGTCTCTTTTGTCTTCTCTCTGCAAAACTTGGAGCTATATTTCAATAGAAGACCACTCAAGGTCACCTTACAAATCGTCCTTTTAAGTGGCCATAAATGGCGGAGCTAAAGGAGTAACTCCTGGACATACTCACTTACAAAATTGAATAATCACCCAGGTAGCGGAGCAACCACGTGGAGTGAGCTACGCTCGCAACGGAGCTACCCGTGTGGCGAGGCTACACCCTTGGATGAAGATACGAGCGAGGCGAGGCTACTCCCTTGGACAAAAGTACGCGAGCAGCGAGCTACCAGTGTGGTGAGGCTACATCCTTAGACGAAACTACGCGCGAGGCGAGGTTAGTCCCTTGGACGAAACTACCTGCGGCGGAGCTATCATCGTGTACGACGCTACTTGGGATACCACCGCGCAACTCTAGCATAGCTACAACGAAGGCTACCAAAGTGCAACCGAGACGTACGTGCGCAGTGCAAAGTGCGCCATCAAAGCGCCACTTTGCGCCTTTTGCACACATTCAAGTCCTAGCTCCAAAGGGTTCCTCCAAGGAAATGGTGAAAAAAATAAAGTTGATTGTGGGATTTCAACCTTGTTGACTCGTAAAACCCCCATGACAATTACCACTTAAGCTAACACAACATATGTGTCCACTTCAATAAATGATGAACCAAATATTAACATACACACACATGGGATTTGTCCCAAAAGTGGAATAGTAGCACCAAGAGGGACCAAACTCTTTTATATATATAAAATTTTGTCCTAATCGCGTTGTGTGTACAAGTCAATAGTCTCAAATTTAGCATATTTGCAAATGTCTCTCCTCGTAGGTGCTTAAAGGGATAGGTTGAAACTTTCAACACAATAAAAAAAGTTGATGTACTATACTTTAAGAATGAAGAAAGAAGGATTGCATTGTTGCACTTTAGGAATGACATGCCTCATTCTTTGGCTTAATATGCCATAGAAATGAATGCAATTCCTTATAGCAAATTGTATCAACTTACTTGTTCGTCTAGACTCTTTATACTCAGAGGGAGCTCAGAGGTTACAACTTGATTGCATCAGTCTAAACTGCATAACCAAAAGGTAGGTCAACCTACCTGCCAGTTGATGGTCGTCTAGGTTTTATGGCATGGACCTCTCATGCCAATAGCTACCATAGCTAGGAATTCAACATCAACATAGAGGGTTGATGTCAGCCGTCATGGTGACAGTCGTTCATAAAAACCTTGTCAATTCTTTTATGGAGCTCTGTTACGCTCCATAGCTGACCATATTTTTTATGGGATAAAGCTTTGATTTGTTGATGATGATTATTGCATTGTAGCAGAACGATTAGGACAAACTACATAATAAACTACGAGAACCTTGTTCAGAAAAGTGAGGATAAGAGAGAGGATACAGACGCAACTTGCAACCTGAAACATGCAATTTGGCGAATGATCCACAAAGAATATTAGGTAACTAAAATAATAATCACGCAGCAAGAAGTCACGCACTAACTGGTGATAATTTATATAATAATGTCTCCTGACCAACAGTTTGGGGATAGCAACAGAACATTGTAAACAGAAATAAAGGCAAAATGTTTCAGAAACAAAAGAAAATAACAGTACGCATTTGGAAATGACACTTGGCATAGAAAGAGATGTCCAGACAAATTGACTGGTATATCTATTTCTTTCTTTCCAACTCACAGTGCATTTTGCAACAACATCAGTACTTACGCTTATAGCCTAGAATCAAGCTTTCGCCTCTCCTTCTTTAGCAAGCTCCTCAAGTTTCTTGATGATCTGAGTTTCTGTCAAATCATTGAGCCGAACACATCTCTCAACACCCATATCTGCCCAAAGGAGTCCAGCACTCAGATAGTAAGGAACAAATAATAAGAGAAACTGACAACCATCTAGTCATATAGCACCAAAAGCAAGCTTTGTAATGGTTAAAAGCAGTCGGAAGACTGTTCATTATGGAATATGGAGCAGAACAGGAGAGAGTGAAACAGTGAGACTCTTGCACGAGTGCGCAATAATTTCCCAAAACAAATATTTCATACATCATAATGTAAAAAATGATCTATTACATAGTTTTGGAGGTAAGGTATGACATTGTGGATGACTATATTAGGAGAACCTGTCTTATTACAAACATCAAGCGATATATGCAACATAATGATAGGAAACAGTTTCATAGTAGTTTATAAATTTGTAGTAGGCAGAAATGTTAGAGATGTATAAATGACTTGAGACTCTAAGATCAAAGTGTCTCTATCCTATTCATGATAAATCAATTGCAATCAATAGGTGCACTAATCCCATGGAGATAACGGTGACGCACGAGATGACCAACCAGTCCAATTCCAATTTCTCACTACGCAAAAGAATGAAAGAGGAATGGCCAGAAAGGGAAGGTTTCAAAAGAAAACTTTCAAAATTGATTTTCATTAACTAGTTTACAAATACATCTGAAATCTTAATCTCCTACGCATAACTTGAATGGCTAATTGATAGCCTTCAAGCATAACTTGAACAAAACGTGTTCCTTACGTGCCATAGACCGTGGCAAATTTATCTTTGAACCAACCATAGCTCGTGCCTTAAACCAATTTGTGTTCTATGTGACACTACCGCCCAAATCATACTTTATATGATGAGCCTTAAGATTGTAGGACTGTGTGACTTCAACAACCGCAGAAAGCGTGGGACAATGCTTGCTATTACTTTGATAGCCCGACATAACTTTTGCCTAACTCAATCGTGCAACAACTTAACCCGTGGGACAAGCAAAGGCTATGCCAAGCCTTGCACCATTGAAACGTGCATTGGGACTATGGACAATTTATGCTAAGCCAAGCATTGGACGGTGGGACGGTGGGACAGTGCATGCTTTATCAAGCACATCGTGCAACATTTCTAAACCGGCCGTGGGACATTTCCATATTCTAACTCAATTTGACCCAACTTGGGATTATTTCCTTAGCTATGTGGATTCGTCTCTTTTATTGTCAAGCCTACTTGTGCAGTTGAAAACTTTCGTTTTATTAGTGTGAAGGCCAAGCTGAGGCAAGTTCACCAAAGCCACCCACCTGAGCGAGGAGTCGCCTCGACCGAGCGGGACTTCGAGCAAGCCGTTGCATGGCTAAATCCGAACGTCGTTGACGTTTCGATTCCTCCGGTTGAACTGAGCGGGACGGGACACTACACTATTGCAAGAGGACAACTGATGTTTAACCGTTGCGAAGCGACTCTCCTTCTTTTGACAAATTCTCTACTTGATGGATGGTTTTGACACTTCTTTCCTACTTCTTCACGCAAACGAATTCTTGTTACATTGCAACGTCCATAGATCGATAATGTCGGATAGTATGTAGATGTGCTACGTATCAGAAGCAAACAATTCTGATCCGGTACCACGGACCTGTATGTGGTTTGGTGCCATGGGATAGTCAGAATGTTTAGGACCAACGGGTTGCCAATTAGAACACTTTAGTGAATGAATTGATGTACAAGTAGAGATTTACACTGCTTATTTCAGTTTAACACCATGCTTATGTTTTATAGATAAACTGACCATGCATTTGTACTATCATGAACAAATTATGTAGAACGTGCTTCACGCACGAGGTATTGTGGGAACTTCAGTAGGTATAGTCATTGTTCTAAAAATCAGCCTAGGCGGATGTCGGCCATACTGGAAAACCCTATGCGGTTGTCCTAGGCGGGTCTATTAGGCTTGGACGAAAATTCAAAATTTTCAAAAATAAATTTCATTTTTTTCAAATTTGAAATTTCAAAAAAAAAAAAATTCAAAAAATCAAAAAAAATCATGCCTAGGCAGCCTTGGCGATAGGTGGAGGGCCGCCGCACTGATTCCACCTACCGATTTTAAACGTTGGGTCTAGCTATCCGGACTGGAAGTGTAATGCCTCTGCATCTGCACGTACTTTACGCAGAGTCGTTGACTCGAAGAGTTAAGTTGATCGGAAGAAGTATCGATGTGAATCGATGCAAGTACTAAGTTGACCCGAAGAGATGATAAGTTCGATTTGAACAAGTATTGACTTTAGTTGGTTTCGTGTGCATGCTAGGCTTTTACGCTAGATTTTCAGAGGTCGACATTTTGTCTCATTTGTAACAGAATCCACATAAACCAAAGTATCGCCTCGCAACGGGGTGAGGTATAGGCACGGTAGGCCGAATCAGTCGAGTAGTTCAATGGATGCTTGGATGGTTAAATTAGACGAGTTGACCGTGCAACAAAGTTAGGAAAGTGAGCCGCATCTGTTCGATGAAACGACAAGGCGAATCGACAAAGGTGGGAGGACTCTGACCCTTCTTTCCTACTTCGTCGTGCCTAACTAAAATGTACCCTTGTATGCTAGTAATTCCATGGATTCCCATGGAATTTGGCTTGGACAAGTAAAATTTATAGTGTGTGTCGAACACTAAGATAGAACATTGAGGTGAAACGTGCATCAAGCGCACGAATCGAAATAGAACATGAGATTACTGTATCGACGAGTGCATCAAGTGCACGAGTCGCAGAAAGTTGAACACTCCATCGAGACGTGCCTTAGTGCACGAGTCGTAGGACAATGAACACTTAGAACATCGAAAGATCTTATCGGCAAGTGCCTAAGTACACGAGTCATAGAACATTGAAAAATCGAATCGATACGTGTATCAAGTACACAACTCGGAGAATAAGTCAAATAAGTCGTAGAACATCCAAAGATTATTGAGTCGTGCATCAAATGCACGAGTAGTAGAACATTGAACACTAAGGCATAGAACAATAAAAGATTGTATCGAGGCATGCATCGAATGCACGATGCGTAGAAGATCGAATAACTGCATCAAAACGTGCATATGTACACGTTACTTATGAAATATTAATGGCTTCGGATGCGAAGTGAACAGTTGTGACCCAAATGTCGCGGAACTGATGATTATGCAAAGAAACAGTGCATCGGTGTGTTTGGGATGTACCGGCCACCGCTTTGAAACATTGAGTTGAAGCATGGTGCCACGGAACAATGAATCGAAGTATGGAAACATAAGAAAGAAGATTGGTAATGTGAGATGATACGATTTCTAAGTTTCAGACTCAGATTATGCTTGTGTTGTATGAGTAAGACCCGTATTGCATAGTCACGAACATGGATAACCTATGCACAAGTTTTGGATAGCTTTCCTTGAACGACATGCACCGAGGCACCGAGGCACCGGGATCATTTCTTCCTTGGGAAAAATTATGGTGCTATTAAGCACGGTATTACGAGACCTCCAGTACAGCTTGCTACCCAGACAGAAAGGACGCGTCTTAATACAGATGTTGCGGGATCTTCGCTAGGCTTGCTACCCATGCTCTAGAATAATAGCTCGTTGTACCGAGATATAGTCTTTTATGGCTCGAAACGCCGGTGACCTTCATATAGATAGGGGTCGTCGGACTGAATGGTGCAAGTACACAGAACCTACACAAATATCACATTTAACATGACAGGGAAGGATCCTTGTCTCAGTGCAAGGGTGAGTACGTCGATGTTGGTAAGAAGTCGATACGAAATACGACTTATATATATGTTGCTTGTTTACTTACGTAAATCAAAGATAACATGTTTACCACAAGTACATGCTTTACTGCTTTCGAATATGTCATGAAACTGATCCTAAGGCAAAGATAGAAATATCACAAATTAAGCTGCATGATTCATAACAATACTTAGTGTCGGCTTAGACGAGTGGGTTTCCATTAACCAGTACAAGATGCGTACTGATACCCCAACCCCCAGGTACTGAAGTGACTTGGACGTGTTAAGACGTCGGACTCGAACTTGCAAGAGGATGATACGGACAGGATATAGAAGAAATGATGTATAGGCAAAGGTCCTTTATGGGCTTGGGAGATCATGGGTGTTATAAGCCAATTTGGCATGATTTATTTGGGGCTATTAAGAGCCTTTGTATTCCATTGCTTATTCAATAAAGAGAATTATTTTGTATACTCTGTGTAACTTCAATATTACTGCTTTTTTCTGCTGCGAATGTTTGAATTGAGAGAACCATTTTAAGATTGAATTATCTTGCTTTGTACAAGTGCAACTCTGGGCTCGTACGGCATCATGCCCCAGCTAGGACGATCGATTCTGCAGAATCAGTGTCAAGACGAACGATTTAGCGGGTCGGACGTGACATGAAGGACACGTTACAATACCACGTAATAGTCCTTCATATTGTCGAATTCACCAATAACCTCATATATACAAGCAGCATGCTAATGTATGTCTTTTGTAGGGACGGTAAGTATTCATCTATATTTTATGCAGAAACGAATACATCGATTGTGGTAAGAAGTTGCTGATAAGTAACGTGATTACACGTTTACTACTTCCACTTATCCTATCGATATGAACTATTAACCAATCCTAGTTCTAATAGCAATATCATTTTAAATTGGATGTTTCACTTAATAAGCATTGTTCGTTTAGGCGAGTGGGTTAGTCCCGCTCACCAGTGCATTCCCCGATGTACTGACCCCCAAGTCCACGGGTGTCAGGAACCACGATAGTGCACAAAGCTAGTTAAGCTTCGAAGAAGCGACTTGAAGCTCTTCCTATTTGAAAATATTTTGAAGCTGGATCATTTTGAGAACATTTTGGTCTCAATGTATAAAGGGACGTAATGTATGGAACGACAAGTTTTATTTCATGGCAGCTTGTCGATCTTTTGTTATTTCATGAATGTAGCCGAGACAAGACATTTTCAAATGTATTCAGATCTTGTTGTCACGGACTTAGTGTTTTTGCTAGCACTTCGTCCCGTGCGGCGCACTGTCTTTCTCCTCAAAGACTCGTGCAAGCCTTCCCGACCCGACTTAGCTAGATCGCTAAGAGAATTAGAATAGTGGAGCAAATATGGGTCTAGTAAGAATCTCTTTATTGACTTAGAGAATGCTTACAATTTTAGGTGGTGAGGAACAAATGAGAGCCTCCCCCTTTTATAAGTGCTCATAGAGCAATACAAGGAAAGTCCTGGAAGGAATATTCCAAGGATTATTACAATCTACCATAACTGGAATGGCATATTCCAGGATTATTCCCTAGCAACATAAAAGGAAACTTCAAGGGCCTTCCAGAAGCTTCTTGGGCCTCCTAGAACGATCTTGGGCCTTCCGGAGAGATCCACAATCTTCTAGAGCCTTCCGCCATCTTCTAGAATGTTCTGGAAGCTTCCCGCATAACCTTGGTCCGCGAACAGGTTATGCAACGGTTGTAGCTTCACCAGCACCATGTCCCCCTCCTTGTACTCAACCGGCCTTCGCTTCGCGTCGGCCCACTTCTCCATCTTCCTCGCGGCCTTCTCCAGAAATGCCTTGGCAATGTCCGCCTTTGCCTTAAAATTTGAAGTGAACTGGTTGGCCGCGGGGCTTCTACTCGAGGACCCCGCACTCAGCGTGTGCGGGGCAAGCGGTTGGCGACCCATCACCAACTCGAATGGACTGTTGTGCGACGACTCGCTTCGTTGAAGATTGTAGTAGAACTGAGCGACGTCGAGGTGATGCACCCAATCCCTCTGGTTGGCACTCACAAAGTGCCGCAAGTACTCCTCGAGTAGCGAGTTGACCCGCTCGGTCTGCCCATCCGTCTGCGGGTGGAAGCTGGTCGAGAAGTGTAAGTTCGTCCCGAGAATTTTGAACACTTCCGTCCAGAACTTCCCCGTGAAGCGGGGGTCTCGGTCGCTGACAATGTTGACTGGGATGCCCCAGAACTTCACCACGTGGCTGATGAACAGTCGCGCGGCCTCCTCTGCTGTGCAGTCCGTCGAAGCAGCAATGAAGGTCGCGTACTTTGAGAACCGGTCCACCACCACGAGAATGGACCCAAGCGCCCCCACTTTCGGTAGGGCGGAGATAAAGTCCATCGAAATGCTCTCCCACGGCCGACTCGGCACGGGAATAGGCTCCAGCAGGCCCCCGGGCTTCTGATGATCCACCTTGTCCTGTTGGCACACAAGACAAGTGCGAACATAGTCCTCTACATCTTCGCGCATGCGAGGCCAGTAGTATGCGGCCTCCAGTAGCGCCAAGGTTCGCTTCTGCCCCGGATGTCCAGCCCACTTTGTGTCATGACACTCCTTGAGCAGCTGTCTCCGCAAGCCACTCCACCTAGGCACGACCACCCTGTCGCCCTTGGTGTAGAGAAGTCCGTCTTTCAGCCAGAACCTTCTCGTCTTGCCCTCCTTGGCAAGCTTCACTATGGCCAGTGTTAGTGGGTCCTCCATGATTCCCACTCGAACACGGTCCAGAATGTCCCCCTTGAGCAAACACACAGATGCGAGCTCGGCCTTCCTGCTAAGCGCATCGGCCACCTGATTTTCTTTGCCGGGTTTGTACTGCAACACCATGTCGAACTCGGCTAGAAAATCTTGCCATCTCGCCTGCTTCGGAGATAGCTTCTTCTGGGACTGGAAGTAGCTCGTGGCAACATTGTCCGTCATGACCACGAACTTGGTGCCGAGGAGGTAGTGCCGCCATGTCCTCAAGCTATGCACGACCGCGGTCATCTCCTTCTCCTGTACCGTGTAGCGCCGCTCAGTGTCATTCAGCTTGCGGCTCTCGAACGCGATGGGGTGTCCTTCCTGCACCAACACCCCACCGATGGCGAAGTCGGACGCGTCCGTGTGCACTTCGAACGCCTTGGAGTAGTTCGGTAGAGACAAGACCGGCTCCTCCGTCACAGCCCGCTTCAGTGCCTCGAATGCCTCCTCGCATCGGGGCGTCCAGCTCCACGCCCGATCCTTCCGCAGCAGATCGGTCAGAGGCGCTGTGATGGCGGAATATCCTCGAATGAACCGCCGGTAGTAGTTCGCCAAGCCAAGGAACGATCGCAGCTCCGTCGGCTTGGTGGGAGCCTCCCACTCCCGTATGGACTGGACCTTTGCGCCGTCCATCCATATCTTGCCACGCCCGATCCAGTGCCCCAAGAACGACACATCTTCTTGTGCGAATGAGCACTTCTCCCGCTTGACGAAGAGTTCGTTCTCCCTTAGCACCTGGAAGACAGTCTTCAAATGCTCGATGTGCTCCTCCATCGTGTTTGAGTACACGACGATGTCGTCGAGGTAGACCACGACAAACCGATCCAGGTAGGGATGAAAGAGCTTGTTCATCAAAGTACAAAAAGTCGCAGGAGCATTTGTTAGACCAAAAGGCATAACCATAAACTCATATGCGCCATACCTCGTCACGCATGCCGTCTTAGCTTCGTCGCCCTTTGCAATCCGGACTTGATAATACCCCGAGCGCAGATCAAGTTTGGAGAAGTATCTCGCGCCTCCCAATTGGTCGAACAAGTCCGCCACCAACGGGATGGGATATTTGTTCTTGACGGTTACCTTGTTTAGTGCACGATAGTCGATGCACAAACGAAGGCTTCCGTCCTTCTTCTTCTGGAACAGCACCGGTGCACCATACGGGGCCTTTGACGGTCTGATGAATCCCGCGTCCAGCAGCTCCTTGAGTTGCTTCTTCAACTCGTCCAGCTCGGGCGGGGCCATGCGATATAGAGCCATGGCGGGCGGCTTCGTGCCCGGCTCCAACTCGATGGCATGGTCTACCTCCCTCCGCGGAGGTAGCCTCTTCGGCAACTCCTTTGGCATGACGTCCTCGAACTCCACAAGGACGTCATCGATCTCAGGCGGAAGATCCCCCTGCACGGGTGCCTCCTCCGACTTGAGCACAGCAAGGTAAGTCATTTCTCCGTGTCGCATCCCCTTCTTGAGTTGTAATGCGGAGAGAGCCTTCCCCTTCGTAAGCTCGCCTCGTGCAGTTGTCACCATGCACGGAGAGCTCTCCTCCATGATCCCGATGACTCCCAGATGCGGCATTGGGACTGCCTTTGCCGAAGTGAGAAAGTCCATCCCAAGGATCATGTCGAAGTCGTCCAGTGGTGCTGCCGTGAGACTGGTGACACCCGTCCAGTCTCCCACTTGGATCTTCACCCCTTTGGCCACCCCCTGCACGGGACGCGCCTCAGAGTTGACTGCCTTTATCGTGCTTGAGTCTTTTTCCAGCGCCAAACCCAAGCGTCGGACCTCCGCGTCCGAGATAAAGTTGTGGGTAGCCCCCGTGTCGACCATCGCCCTGGTGTTGTGGCCGTTGATTTTCACGTCCACGTACATTAGCTCTCGATTCGGGGTCTTGGACACTACCGCCTTGCTCTTCAAAGCATTCAACAGGCGCAGGGCACCCATGTGAGCCCCCTTCTTAGGCTCCATGTCCTCGGCCTCCTCGCCTTGGACCGCGTTCACCCTCTTGCCCTTGTTCGGACAGTCTCGTGCGAGGTGATTTCCACCGCACACATAGCACTCGATCTTCCGCTCCGTCGAAGGCTTTGCTTGCGGCTTGTCCTTCGGCGGTGGGCCTCCCTTTCCGTTGTTCTTCTTCGCTCCCCCACCATTGAACTTGGTGGTGGTCTTTTCCTTGGGCTTTGGGGCATCATTTCGTCGATACTCCATCAGCTTCTCGGCTGCCACAACAGCCGTGTTCAGATCTGACACATCTTGCCTCTGCAATTCTTGTGCCGCCCATGGTTGTAGACCCTCCAGGAACGCGAACAGGCGATCCTCTTCGCCCATACTGGAAATGGTGAGCATCAGGCGGGTGAACTCCGCCACATACTCCTTGATCGTCCCCGTGTGCTTGAGTTGACGCAAACTCCGTCTTGCGACATACTCCACGTTCTTCGGGTAGAATTGAGACTTGATCTCCTTCTTGAGATCCTCCCAAGTCTCGATCTTGCAGAGCCCTTTTTCTATATCGATGCACCTGCGTCGCCACCACAGCGTAGCATCATCAGAAAAATATAAGGACGCTGTGTTTACCTTGTCGGTCTCATCCTCGATGCGGACCGCCTTCAGGTAACGCTCGACGTTCCAGATGAAGTTATCCACCTCCTTCGCGTCCCGTACGCCAGTGAAGGATTTGGGTTCTGGATACTTCACCCTCTGCGTCGACTCCCTCCTCGGAGTCGGACCACCAGCAATGGCCCTCTCGAGGACCTCCGCCTTGGTTTGTAGCTCTTTGCGTAGTTCAGCAATCTCCGCCTTCGTGGCCTTTCGTTCCTCCTCAAACTCAGCCTGCATCTCGCGGAGATGCTCTCGGAACTCCGTCATAGCCGTGGCGACATCCGCCTCCAAACCCTGGACGAATTTCTCGTGAGCCATTTGGTTCTGCTCCACTTGATACTCGACGCCCGTCACGCCTTTCTCCAGCATCTCAATCCGGCCAGCCAACTCGCCAAGAGCCCGTTCCACCGACGGTTTCTTGCTCTTGCCCTTCCTCGAGGTCTTCGCCTTCTCCTTAGGCGATGAGGGTTGTGCGGGCTCGTCGTTGATGATGGCTTCGGTCGAAGACATGACGGCGATCGAACCTTTGCTCTGATACCACTTGTCACGGACTTAGTGTTTTTGCTAGCACTTCGTCCCGTGCGGCGCACTGTCTTTCTCCTCAAAGACTCGTGCAAGCCTTCCCGACCCGACTTAGCTAGATCACTAAGAGAATTAGAATAGTAGAGCAAAGATGGGTCTAGTAAGAATCTCTTTATTGACTTGGAGAATGCTTACAATTTTAGGTGGTGAGGAACAAATGAGAGCCTCCCCCTTTTATAAGTGCTCATAGAGCAATACAAGGAAAACTTCAAGGACCTTCCAGAAGCTTCTTGGGCCTCCTAGAACGATCTTGGGCCTTCCGGAGAGATCCACAATCTTCTAGAGCCTTCCGCCATCTTCTAGAATGTTCTGGAAGCTTTCCGCATAACCTTGGTCCGCGAACAGGTTATGCAACTGGGCCTCGGACGGGGTGCAACATTTGGGGCGTTACATTGTGCTCCGTTACAAGTTACTAATGCAAATGTATTATCTTCCTATATTGTGTCTTCAAATTTCTGCTGCTATATGATTTCAACATGTTCAAAAAGAACTATCAGCCATGCACGTTCTTGCCTTGTACAAGTACGATTTAGCCTTGTACGACATCACGTCCAGTGGCGACTTGACAATTCGGCAGAATCAGGACGTGACAGAAAGTACCTCTACAAGTTTATATTGTAAGAGCAAAACCTTGTCATAGTTTCATCAACCAACAAACGAAATGTTGTGGTTTGTGTACCGTATCTTGCCCAGAGCTGGGGCTGGGTTCCGCGGCACTCGCGGATGAGTATGGGGAGGTTCGGGTTGAGGGTCTTCAGATCTATGTACATCTTCTGCAGGAATTCCCTGCAGAGAAAAAGTATCGGATCCAGAAATGAGAATGGGGAGATTTGGGGAATTAGGGTTAGGTTTAGAATAACTACCTGGTGGCGGTGCTGGCGGGGGAGGTCTGGCAGAAGAGGAACCGGAGCTCCTTCAAGTTGCCGGACAATTGGCCTCTCCATGCCATCTTCTCCTTCTTCTTCTTCTTCTTCACCCTCTTTGTATTGATCGGAAATATTGTAACAGCTGCACTCACCTAAAATCTTGGGAGTAACCCCAAAAAAAAATATATATATATTAAGAGCTAGCGTTAGAGACGGAAAGAAAAAAAAAAAGGGTCCGACTATTGACACCCCACCCATTTCTAAGGACACCCCATTAAAAAAAAAAAAAAAAAAAAAAATTCCTTATTCCTATTCTACCCTCCCCTACTAAGCACACCCCATCCCTCCCTCTTCCTCCTCCTTCTCCTCCTCCTCCTCCCCCCTGGCTCCTCCGACCCCCCCTCCTCCTCCTCCTCCCCGACTCCTCCTCCGAACCCCCCCATCCTCCTCCTCCTCCGAACCCCCCTCCTCCTCCTCCTCCTCCTCCTCCTCCCCGACTCCTCCTCCGACCCCCCCCCCCTCCCCCGGACCCACCTCCTCCTCCTCCGACCCCCCCTCATCCCGACCCGCCTCCTCCTCCTCCTCCTCCCCCTCTCCGATTCCCGACGACCGCGACCGAAAAAAAAAATTGAAAAAAAATTTAGGCGCAGTAGGTTCGACCTGTACTGGTCGAACGGACAAGGTCTGTTCGACCTGTATTGGTCGAACATGTCAAGACATGTTCGACCAATACTTGTCGAACAGACCTTGTCTGTTCGACCAGTATTTGTCGAGCGCATCGCGATTTTTTTTTGGGGTGTACTAAGAAAACGTTTGGGGGTATATTGGTCTTTTAACATGTTTTTTAATTTTTTTGGGGTGTCCTTAGAAATGGGTGGGGTGCCAATAGTCGGACCCAAAAAAAAAATTGCCACATCAGTCTATATATATTGAAAAGACCAAAACACCCTTAGGATTAAATCATGGGATTATTTGTATTTACTCCTCTCTCTCTCCCCTCCCCCCCCCCCCAAACACATTCTTGAGACTATTGTCATGTCAGGTGATATTTAGGTTTTAGTTGGTACAAAAACTCAAATGCACAAAACTAGCACTTAGGGGACGTTTGGTTCAAGTTTATGTGGCTTGAAAATGGGTTTTGAATTCCTTACCCAAGTTTGGTATGTTTAGGATTGGAAATGAGGAGGGAATAGGAGGGGCTTAGGTGGAAAAGTTATTCTCATTGACTTGGGAAAGCTATTCCCAAGTCCCCCTTGGAAATATATTTACTTTCCTAGGAATGATGTTTGGCTATTTTGTTTGGACGGTCATACCCTCTTTTTATTTTCAAATTTTTAACTTCTATCCCAAACATGTGAATCATTATGAAATTAATGAAAGGGTATTAAAGGAAAACTAAATAAATTAATATTTCTATCCTTTTGTAAACCAAAAATGGAGATGAAAATTTTTAAAATTTTGAACTACCTATTCCCAACCTAACCAAACATGGGTATGGAAATGTTGAATTCCTTTCCCATGGGAAAGGAATTAAAAACATATTCCTAGGAATACAAAAACTTGATCCAAACGAACCCTTAATGAGTGGAGGAAAAAGAACCTTAAGTGAATTTCAAGTAAGCTCAAACCAATTTGTGAATCATCCAGTGTAAACTGAATGCAGACTTACAACATGGTGGATCTTTTGAACTAATATGGTGACAAACTGGTGGACACCAACACTCTCAAGATGGATATGAGATTCCTCTACCATATGCTGAGGAGTTAATGGGTTTTGTGAGAAATGGTAGAAGAGCAAAAGGTCTGGGACATAACAGGATGAACCAATGCAATGTAACATAACATAACATCATAACCGTTATCCAACCAAAATAATAACAATGAAGAACCATCGTCTGAAAACACTAAAGTAGTCCATCAGGAAAAAAAACACAAAATTATGGACAATCATCCAACCAAAATAACAATTTACTAACAAAAAAGAACACTAAAACCAACAGTTTGTGTGAATGGTGCATGAATCACCCCAATGATATTTTGATTGAAAGTCACACAAGCACTGTTTCTTGACATATGCTCATGCCCCTGCTTCCTTGTGTTAGATTCTTCTTGGTTAGTGGACAAGTCCTGTTGTTATGGCCTGAACCCCTACATTTCGAGCAATTTCTTGACTTTTTTGCTCCAGCTGGCTCCTCATCTGCAGCTCTTCTCCTGTTCTTCTTTGGTCTACCAGGAGCTCTGTTTAGAATTGGAGGCATCACCTCTATTGGAGTTGCCAACTATAAAAGAACCAAAATAAAGTGATCAAACCCTACTATTAACTCATATTTATAACATAAAGATGAAAACAAAATCAATAAAGTGTTGAAACCATTAAAATGTCAAAACCAATAAAGTTTCAATATTTAAGTTTAGATGCAATTATTTATTACCTTCACCCAATCATGTTTTTCTCCTAAAGGGGCAATAAAGTCGGCATAACAAGCTCTGTAAGCATCCACAGAAAAGTACGAACTAGAGTACCTATATATATTACCATCATGTTGTGTATGAGTACCTAAAATCAATATAATTTACTCAAAAGCATATAAATATAAAAATGGATGTAAAAAAGCCTTATTCTGCCCAATTTGGTCTGGAACTGGTCAAGACCACTACAGCATGTTGACATGGTAGACCTCTATTTTGTCACTGTCCACACGTGCAAGTTTTGTCTTCAATATTCACTGTCCATTTGCCTAGTAGACCATAATACACCTCATATAGAAAGTTAGATGAACCTTTCCATGTGTATTCATTGATCTTCAAAGTCACGCGTCTCTGCCACCTAGGCACCAACTAACCCACAATCATTTTCTTAGTTGCAACTTGCATCATCTTGTAAAATATACTCATCAAAAATTCACCATAGTTTTTTTCCTACAGTACAAATAGGTTTGTCCCTCGGCTTTCTTATAGAGTTGTTGAAAGCTTCAGAAAAGTTGTTAGTTATATGCTCAGTGTGGGTATTATGGCAAAGAATGTCCTAGCCCAACTTTCCTTCTCCTCAGACATCAAATATGCATGAGCTCTAGCATCTACTTGCTCCAAATCATTAACCCATCTTTCAAAATCAATAACCTTGTATGCACCTGCATTATTAATATCAATTACTAAACAAATATTAAACCAACAAATTATAAAAACTATAAACTCAAAAGAATCACTAAACCTGCAGCATTCCAAGCTAGATGCTTCAAATGTGTCCCTGAAAATTCTCTTGAAGTTTTGGTACAAGTATCTAAAACAGAATCTGTGATTGTGATTCACATCACTGAAAACGTCATTCATAGCCTGTATCAACCCCTTCTGTCTATCCGAGATGAAAGTTAGTTTTAAAGGATGCCTTGTCAATTCTCCCTTCAAGTTCTCTAGAAAACTCCTCCAATTAGCAGCATTCTCAGATCTACACACATATATGCCTAATGGAACAAGTCCATTCTCAGCATATAGGCTTGTTGCTGCAAGTAACACACCACCGTACTTTCCTTTGAGAAAGCATACATCAGGTCCTATTATCGGTCTACACCCCTTGATGAACCCTGTAAATACATGAGAAAACACAATTAAAAATTCATGCATGCAACTAGATATCCTAAGTCTACAAAAAAATAAACAATTTAGCTAGTCCAAATTAAGATACTTACCCTCCATAGATGTTTTGTGGTCTCTAGAGAAGGTAGCCACACTCCTAGGATTGGTAAACAATATCTGGGCACACAACCGAGGAACCAATGCATAGCTATCAGAATAACTCCCATTGACCCTCTCAAGTATCTTAGCCCTTACTTTCCAAGCAACCCAGTATGAAATGTTGGCACCGTACCTTTCCCATATCAAATCACGAATCTTTTCTGGCTTCCATATTTTGTTCGACTTCTTTACTACAGGTAGAACAACATCTGCAACCCACTTAGAAGTAGCCATGGAATTAAACTCACCTTCTTCCCATGTACATTTGTGTTCATTTATATAAGTGTTCAACCTCCATGTAGGCTTTTCATGCTTTATTTCCCTTGCATATGCAGTCCATGGACAACCCTGATCCTTTTTCTTGCAGTAGGACCTCATTCTATACCCTTCATTCCATGGGCTTCTAAACCCAAATTTGTTAAGAATGGCAAATGTCCTCAAATGATGCCTGTAATGCTTCTTAGTTTTCCATTTCATCCCTTTCTCAAGTGTTAAGACTGGCAATGGACCATTCTCTTCCGTATCCTCTGGGTACATATCAGTAGATTGATCTACAATCTCGTCAAACTCATTAGTTGGTGGAGCATGTTGAACACCTTCAGTATCATCATTAAGAGCTTCACCACCACCATCACTGTCACCATCTGACTCATTTTCGGCATCCCCAACAACCTCTTCATCACTACTTTCAAAACAATCAAGATAACTCTCATAGTCTTCTTATTTTTTCTGACTCATCAATGCTCACATAATCATAAACTGGATCCACATAGACATCTGCTCTATATTCATGATCAATACAAGTAGATTCATGTTCTGCACTTGCTTGTCTTGCATTATTGATAATTTCTTCAACCCTTGAAGCTTGTGTTGGCACTTGATTCCAGTCAAATAATAGCTCATTTAAGTCTGTAGGACATCTGCAATTCAAATAAAAAAGAGGCAGTAATATACATAAGTTTTATAAGTTATAATAGTTAAAATTAGAATAAATGATAATAATAAAAGTTGAAAATAGAAAGACTCTCAGACATCCAAGGAAGGTATGGAATGAGCAGCACAATAATTTTAGATTGCAACACAATAATTTCCACATTATAAGATCTCTGGCAAACAAAACATAAGAAACTGCCAATAAACCAAATTAACAGAGGAGGACTTATTGCATGACTAGGTGAGTTATGTTTCATTGATTTACATTTGTTGCAATTGTCGATATAGGCCAAATTGCCTTTCTTTATCACATTACTAGTGTATTATACATATGGCTGATGATGTTGCAGTAGAACTCTACAGATGATGCTGTTTTTATGGCGTCATACTATATTTCTACTCCCTTGTTCTTCAATATTGGTAAATATGAAGGGTTAAACAAATAGGCTGCACTAGTGACCTTAGTCGTGAAGAAAGTGAGAGAAAGGAGTTAAACTGGTTCCTATGGAAAGGGATGTTGTCTCTATATCAGCCCTTTCCTTTATTTTACTATCTATTCTATAATATAAAGCACAGTGAATTTTTGATCCGACCCATGTACTTTGGTTCAACGATGATGAAAGGGCTAAATTGTCCCTCTCTCTATAAGAGAGAAGGAGGTCCCATGTTGGGTGCGGAGCAACCGGTTGTTCCAACGGCACCCCCGCCTCCAGCTCCTCTTGCACCGTCCCTTCCTCCGCCGTCTCCGCTCCATCCTCGTCCACGCCGTCGTCGCCGGCCTCTTCCGCAACCCCTTCGTCACAAGCAGCTTCCTCCACCGCGCCGTCGACGCCGACCCTTCCTTCTCCCATACAAAACAAGGAAATGCGAACGTATATAAATCACTTGAATTTGTCTTTTCCCAAGTGTTTCTTGTTTCACTGAAGTTGGTGTACTTTAGTATTGGCTTATTTCTAGCCATTTTTCATTGACATCATGGTGGTAAAGAATGTTTTTAGTTAAATAGGAATGAAAGAAATCTCAAAGGTAGTGAGAAGATCATGTAAGGAGATAATGTAAATTACTTGGCAATTTAAAAAGATCTTTAGTACAACATCTAAGAAACAGAAAAGTGCGAAATTGAAGATATCTTGCTCCTTGTTAGCAATCACCTGAATAAAACTCGTATGATATGCGAATTTTTTCGTATCTTTCATAAACGTATAATACTTGCGTACTTTTATCAGATCCAAATCAGTACGTAAACTTTAATCATGCGAAGTTTAAAACGTGTTCTTTATAAATTATTGAATTATTTGGCACGAAAAACGTGCTGGAAACTTGTTTAATTGATCAAATTTGACAACATATTTAAGAATGTGAAGTTTATAACCTCAATATTTATATTTTTTGAATATTTGTCCGAATTTTTTAACGTATTTTATTGGCACTGAGCCGATTTATACTCGTACTTTTGTCATCCCAAATTTTTCTGTTTGCCGAATTGCTAACAAGGATCTTGCTGTCTATACGGCTACTTCTCACTATGTAATCCGCTACACCTCTTTTCACTATGTAATGCTAAAGCTTGAAAGGGTTCTAGTATCGTCAGATGCTTGAAACCCATTTTTTATTATTCATAGATCTGCTCCTGAAGGTAGTAGTCTCTTTTTCCTTTTTCTACTGATGAAGGCCTAAAGCTCAGGAACTGATGATCCGTTACAGCACTTTTTCCTTTTTTGTTATTCATTGATCACAGAAACTGATGATGGGCAGCCTAACAAGGTAAAAGAAGAACAATTTTCTACATGGAAATAGGAGTATCCATGGAACAAGGTTTTAATATAAAGTTGTATTTCAAAATTCTAACATATGAAAAATAGAACAAAAATGTATGATTGAAATAAGACTAACATGGAATTCTGACTCATTATGCAAATCCTCTCACTAAATCACCAAGCAAGATTTTTTAGAGTTCTTTGTTTCAGCCTCTTATTTAACCCCAAATTTTTTTATTTAACCCTAAGGGTGTTTTGGTCTTTTCAATATGTATATGAAATGATGTGGCAATTTTTTTCTTTCCGTCTCTAACGTTAGCTCTTGGCCGTTAGATTGGGGGGGGGGGGTAATAGTGATTATATTAAAAATGGGGGGAGGGAGGAAGCAGAATTAAGAATGGGGGTAAATACAAATAACTCTAATCTTGGCAATTGTAAGGATAGCAGTTACGAGGTGTTCTTAGAGTACCGGTTATAAAAGGATATGAGGGGTCCGATTTTAGGTGATTTTTAAATATCCACTTTTAAATCGGTTAAATTCATGTTTGGTAATTCACTAACGAACGGTTTTGAAAGTTTTTATATGAATAAAATTAAATAGAAAAGTGTATTAGTAATTACATTATATATTTTTGGTGAGTATATAAATGGAATAAAATAATAAAATCGTTCAAAATTCACCGATTTGGGGTGTTTATAAAGCCATCCAAAATTATATTACACCGAATTTGGAGAATTTTTGAATAGATCAAAATCAGTATCTCAAAAAATTAAACAAGCATATATTTTCATAAATTCAAAAATGCCTCAGAACCGGTGAAAACTGTTAGAAAACAATTCGAGAAATACGTTTATTAAAAGAAAATCAATTCGTGCTTGGAGTCGAGGATCACTCTCTCTTTTAGAACGTTTCGAGATTATCTTCTCTTTCTGAAGATTTCAATCTCGTTGTTCCTAGGATAAAACCAGCGTATCTTTTACAACCGGATTATAGAAAGAAGATCCGGTGTACTTTATGGAATACTGTCCAAAATCAGAAATCACACTTACTGTTGTTGGCACACTGAATTCGGTACTGGTACGTCTTCTGTGTACTCGTACTTCTATGCAGGAACTCAACGAAACACTTGCACTCGTATCAACTCAGGAGAGAAGATTTGTTGACTTGAGTGAAGTGTTTGTTCTCTTGTTCGCTGTCCCTTTTATAATGCAGAAGGGTTGCGATGCGAATAGACTCGAGTCTGTAGGTGCGTGCCTGTTGGACTCGCATCTGTTCGCTTCGTATCCCTTCAACCAAAAAACATAACTCTTCAGCGTACAGCCCACAGACCACGGCCCACGGACCAACGGCCCTCGGCCTAAGGCACAAGGCTAGGCTTGGCCAATAGGCCTATGCCTAAGACTAAGCCTAAGCCAAGCCCAAGCCGGCCCGGCCTAGCGGGCCGCCCGAGAATAGATTAAGAATTTTATCTCTCAAAATTCTCTATTTAATCTATCTCAATAAAGCCCACCACTTGATCTCTTGGATGATAATCAAAGAGAGAGGTTGCTTTATATATGGAAAGAAAGTTTTCTTTCTTTCCAATGTGGGACTATTGTTAATAGAGTTAATTATATTTTATGGTATTAATTAATTCATTAATTCCAACAATCCCCCACTCATAAAATATGATGGAAGACATAAGTGATTTATTCTTTATCTTTGTATTACCATGCATCAGTGAGAGTGTACTTCGACTTGAACTCTTCATAGTGAACAAACAACAAAACAGAGGATAATAAGTGAACAGAGTCTTGAACTTACTATCCTGCTTTCTGAGGTGAAGGAATGTCACACATGGGTCTACTGAGTATTCGTTCATTCTTTGCTTAGCACTAATATGGCCCTGTGCTATATCCTAGTTAGGTAGAAAGCTCTAGAGAATCAGCCCATTCTCATAGGAAGCGGCCACACTTCCACAATCACCTTGGTGATGACTATCAAGAGTATTCTTGTAGTAGTACCCCTCTCAAACTTGAGAATAGTCTTCATTAAGAATTTGTATATCAAAAATTCATCCATTCATTCAATACAAGTGTAATCATGTAAATCATTCACATCAGGATAGAACATTGTTTTGAAGTTTCAAGAACTTCTTACATGATCTTTCAATATCACTAAATGGTTTGTTTTTCTCTTTGAACTTAGATCTTGGGATCTCCAGTCAACTAAGTAGAGTTTCCCCCACCTGAGACTCTGCCAATGGGCTTTAGTCCCATCCTTGTCGATGTGCTCCAGACCTTGTCTTTAGATAATCCTTTCGTCAAAGGATCTGCCAAATTGATGTCTGTTCTGATGTAGTCAATTCTTACCTTTCCTGAGGACAGGAATTCTCTCATCGCATTGTGCTTGCGTCGAATTGCTAACTTCTTACCATTGTAGTAATGGTTCGTTACTAATGCTATTGCAGAAGTACTATCACAATGAATCAGTACCGGTGGTATAGGCCTACTCCACAGAGGTACGTTCGACAGAAGGTTTCTCAACCAATCTGCCTCTTCACTAGCTGCAGCTAGCGCTATCAACTCAGACTCCATAGTCGACTGGGCCAATATCGTTTGTTTCTTGGATCTCCAAGATACTGCTCCACCTGCGATACTAAAGATATATCCGCTTGTGGCTCTGGAATCATCCGAAAATGAGTTCCAATCTGCGTCGCTAAATCCTTCAAGGACCGCGGGAAACCGACCAAAGTGTAAACCTAAGTTCTTGGTTCTTTTCAAATAACGCATTACTCTTTCGATTGCAATCCAATGCTCTGAACCTGGGTTACTGGTAAATCTACATAGAACTCCGACTGCATAAGCAATGTCGGGTCTAGTACAGTCTGTTACGTAACGGAGACTTCCAATCACACTGGAATACTCCTGTTGCCGTATTGCATCTCCGGTGTTCTTTAAAAGTTTAACTTGGGAGTTACTTGGAGTGCAAATGGGTTTCCGATCAAAGTAGTTGTATTTTTTCAATACTTTCTCAATGTAGTGAGATTGATCGAGATAGATTCCAGAGTCAGTACGAGTGATTTTCATCCCAAGGATGACATTTGCTTCACCCATATCTTTCATATCAAAGTTCTGACTCAATAGACTTTTAGTCTCATTGATCAACTCAATAGTTGATCCAAAAATGAGTAGATCGTCTACGTATAGACATATCATTGTACATAAGTCACCTGTTTCCTTATAGTACAAACATTTATCTGCCTCATTTATCTTGAATCCACCAGATAATAACATTTGATCTATCTTATCATGCCATTGTTTGGGAGCCTGTTTAAGACCGTACAAGGTCTTGGTTAGCTTACAAACTTTGTGTTCCTCTCCTGGAATCACAAATCCTTTAGGCTGAGCCATGTAGAGTTCTTCTTCTAAATCACCATTTAGAAAAGCTGTTTTTACATCCATTTGATGGATAATCAAATTATGTATAGCGGCGATCGATAATAGAACTCTAATGCTCGTCACATGAGTAACAGGAGAATATGTATCAAAGAAATCAACATTTTCTTTCTGTACATATCCCTTGGCTACTAGTCTTGCTTTAAATTTATCAACCGTTCCATCAGTTTTAAGTTTTCTCTTGAAGATCCACTTGCTATCAATGAGACGACAACCAGGAGGTAATTCAACTATCTCCCATGTTTCATTTGATCGTAATGATTCTATCTCATCTTTGATAGCTTCTTGCCAAGAAGCAGCATCGGCAGAAGCCAATGCTTCTTCTATTGTGTTGGGATCTGCCTCTAGAGAATAAACATAATCATCATTATAGTTGACTCTCTTTGTTCTCTTTCCTCTTCCCATATCATTGTTATCATTTGTGGATAAAGCATGTTTTCCACCAACAATGACTGGATCTTCGTTTGCTATTTCTGGAAGAGGAGTATTCTCAATCAGAGACCCCACTATCCGTAGCATTTTCACTACTAGTGGAACCCCCACTATTCCTTATCTTGTAAGGAAACTTGTCTTCGAAGAAGTCGGCATCCGTTGACTCTATGATTGTATTGCTAGTACGATCAAAGAATCGATAAGCGCGGCTATTAATTCCATAACCAATGAACACGCACTCGTAAGCCCTGTTTGCTAACTTTGATCTTTTCGGATATGGTTTGCGAACATATGCTAAACATCCCCATGCTTTGAAATAATTAACATTAGGCTTTCTCTTTCTCCAAATCTCATATGGGGATATCTCAGTGTTTGCACGTGGAATGCGATTTAACACATGATTCACTGTTAATAGAGCCTCTCCCCAAAACGATTTTGGTGCACCGGAACTAAGTAGCATTGCTACGATTAATTCCGTAAGAGTTCTATTCTTTCTTTCTGCCTTGCCATTTGACTCAGGAGAGTATGGCGCAGTGGTTTCGTGAATTATTCCCATTGAAGCATATAAGCTTTGAAACTCATGGGAAGTGTATTCACCACCTCTATCGCTTCTGAATCGTTTGATCTTTCTATCAAACTGATTCTGAATTTCATCAACATATATTTTGAACATGTTGATTGCTTCAGACTTATGCGAGAGTAAGTACACTTGAGTATAGTTGGAATGGTCCTCTATAAAGGTTATGAAATACCGTTTACCATTTCTGGTTAGAGTTCCATCCATTTCACAAATATCAGAGTGTACTAACTCTAATAACTCTGTTTCTCGCCGAGAACCTGATTTGTGTGATGTTTTGATTATCTTTGCTTGACTGCAAGATTCGCACTTATCAAAAGTATTCACATCAATTTTCGGTATCATTCCAAGTTTACTCATATTAGATACGAGTTTTTGGTTCACATGACAAAGTCTAGAATGCCAAATATTGAAAGTACACACAGAGTAAACCAAATCAGATTTATTCATTTCAATACTCAGTTTAAACATTCCATCAGTTACAAATCCTTTCCCAACAAAGATACCGTTCTTGGTCAGGATCCACTGGTCAGAACCTAGGGTTTGCATAAACCCAGCCTTGTTAAGAATGTAACCGGAGATCAGATTCTTCCGCATCTCTGGAGTGTGCAGCACATCCTTCAGAATGAGTGCCTTCCCAGAAGTAAACTTGAGAGTAACATCGCCTACTCCCATCACTTTGGTGGTGTGGGAGTCTCCGAGCAGTATATGCTCATCAGTCTCTCTATATGAAGTGAACCAGTCACGTTCATAACAGACATGGCGAGTTGCCCCTGAATCAGCCCACCATCCGTCGTTGCCACCAACCATGTTTACTTCCGTAACCATGGCAACGAACGGTTCTTCTATGTTGTGGATCTGTTCCTTCTTCTTTCCTTTGTTGCGGCAGTTGCGAGCAATGTGGCCTGGTTTTGCCACATTCATAACACTTGAACACCATTTCTTTCTTTCCAGGAGGAGGAGGAGGCCTGGAACTAGAACCTGTGTGAAAGTTCTTCTGTGAAGGGTTCGGCTTCACTCCTTTCTTCTTGAAAGATGGCTTCTTTGTCTTCATGCTCTTAGGAGTTGGACCAGGATAAACCTGCACATAAGAAACCTCATTCTTATTATCCTGGTTCCGTGCCTCTTCTTCCACCCGTAACTTGATGATAAGGCTTTCCATCGTTAACTCTGATGACTTGTGCATCAGAGTAGTTTGATAGTCTTTCCACGAACTTGGTAACTTCTCAATTAGAGCAGCGACTTGGAACTGCTCGTCCACTGGTATGCCTTCAGAGATGATCTCGTGCACAATCTTCTGAAGATCGTGCGTCTGAGCAACAATCGATTTGTCATTCTGAAAAACAAACCTAAAGTAGCGGCTTACTGCGTACTTTTTCGATCCCGCTTCTTCGGTATCGTATTCTTTTGCAATGCATCCCATACCTCTTTAGCAGATGTCATATTCTGATATAGATCATAGAATGCATCGGACAACCCATTCAAGATGAAGTGACGACATTTGAAGTCGTCTTCTTCCCACGCTTGTTGTGCGATCAGGGTGTCATCGTAGTCACTGGTGTCTGGTTCTACACCTTCTTCCGTTACCGTTGGTAGTTCCGGTAGGACGGGCTTCTCATCCTTGAGCACGTAATCGACCTTTTTTAAGACAAGATAGAAGTTCATTTTTGACTTCCATCTCTTAAAGTTCAATCCGTCGAACTTTGAAGGGCGATCATGATCTTTCTTTTCCCACTTCTCGGAATTGTCCATTTCTGTAACAAAGTTAACAGAAGAATCAGTAAACGTTCTAAAAATTGTTAGAAAACAATTCGAGAAATACGTTTATTAAAGAAAATCAATTCGTGCTTGGAGTCGAGGATCACTCTCTCTTTTAGAACGTTTCGAGATTATCTTCTCTTTCTGAAGATTTCAATCTCGTTGTTCCTAGGATAAAACCAGCGTATCTTTTACAACCGGATTATAGAAAGAAGATCCGGTGTACTTTATGGAATACTGTCCAAAATCAGAAATCACACTTACTGTTGTTGGCACACTGAATTCGGTACTGGTACGTCTTCTGTGTACTCGTACTTCTATGCAGGAACTCAACGAAACACTTGCACTCGTATCAACTCAGGAGAGAAGATTTGTTGACTTGAGTGAAGTGTTTGTTCCTTGTTCGCTGTCCCTTTATAATGCAGAAGGGTTGCGATGCGAATAGACTCGAGTCTGTAGGTGCGTGCTGTTGGACTCGCATCTGTTCGCTTCGTATCCTTCAACCAAAAACATAACTCTTCAGCGTACAGCCCACAGACCACGGCCCACGGACCAACGGCCCTCGGCCTAAGGCACAAGGCTAGGCTTGGCCAATAGGCCTATGCCTAAGACTAAGCCTAAGCCAAGCCCAAGCCGGCCCGGCCTAGCGGGCCGCCCGAGAATAGATTAAGAATTTTATCTCTCAAATTCTCTATTTAATCTATCTCAATAAAGCCCACCACTTGATCTCTTGGATGATAATCAAAGAGAGAGGTTGCTTTATATATGGAAAGAAAGTTTTCTTTCTTTCCAATGTGGGACTATTGTTAATAGAGTTAATTATATTTTATGGTATTAATTAATTCATTAATTCCAACAAAAACATCGTTACCAAGCCGAGAAAGACTCATGTGAAAACATGCTGCTTCTGATTTTCCTTTCTTTCTTTCTTTTTTTTTTTCTTTTTTTGTGTCACAAACTATCTGGTAACATTGTTTTTATTAGGGATTGTTTTAATAAGGACTGTATGTCTGGTTGCTTTAAAGTGTAACAAAATATGAAAATAAATTTTTGTCCGGTGTGAAATGCATATATTTTAAATTTCACCAATGAAAGGCTAAAATAAAAAATAATTATAACAATACTAATATTAGTTTATTAGCTAACAAAGTCAATAATTATTTACTAATACATTATTTATCTTTTTAAAATATTAATAATTAATATCATCAAAAATGAATTAATTCAGATTTACTTTATTAATAACTAATTACTGATAATTAAAAAAAGTGCATAAGTGCAAAAAATGACAAAAGCACGTACTTGAAAATATTAAAAAAAAACAAGGACAATGGTTATGAATTAATAACAAAAAAAAATTAATGACGAGTTCATGTTAGATGATCAAATAGAAGGCAACATCGAATTTTTCCAACAATGCATGCTTGTTGCTGAATTTCACTTTCAACCGAAGTTTCTAAAAACAAAACACCTCCTTAGAGTTAGAGGATGTTTGGTTCGGTGTAACTGAATTGTGAAATGAAAGTGGTGGAAAGTGTAGATAAGTTTCGTACTTCCACCGTTTGTTTAAACTATTGGTTGGGGACAAGAAGTGACCTAGTAATATTTCCACTTCTTGCTTGCTATATCTCAAAGCCAATCCACTTATGTTTTATTTTGTAGACCTAATTTTTTTAAATAATAGTACTAATAAGTAATTATTAATTTGTTAGATATCTAATTATTATTTGTATTATTATAATATATTATTATAAATATATATATATATAATATATATTATATATATATATATATATAATATATATATATATATATATATATATAATGGAACGACCTCCTGGACATCCACCATCACCACCTTAACCTCCCGTGGCTTTGCATAGGGGACTTTAACGCCATCACATGCAGAGAAGAGAAGACTGCCCCCCCCCCCCCCCTCCCCTCATTCGGCCATGCAAGATTTCAACAACTTCATCTTCAACTCCCACCTCTCCCTCTCCCGTTCACCGGCAATGCCTTCACCTGGTGCAACATGCAGGAAGGCGACCGCCGGCACTCCCTCCTTGACAGGGCACTAACGAACACCCCCTGGCACGGAATGGGGACCACCTCTAAGCTTTCTCACCTCAATGCCACCGAATCCGACCACGCTCCCTGCTAGTTGGAATTACTAGCATATCCGGCCAGTCCAAAAATAGTTTCCGCTTCCTGGACTTCTGGAGCGAGCACCCCCAATTCTTGGGCATCGCCACGGAAGCTTGGAACCGCGCGGACTCTCCCGAACCTCTCACTCGAGTAGCCAACAAGCTCAAGGCCACGAGGAAAGCCCTAGCGATCTGGAGCAAGCAAGCATATGGGAATATTTTTCAGGCCATTCGTGAGGCGGAGGATGACGTTACTCGTGCTGAAGTCAGGTTCTTGAACGACCGATCGCCAGCAACTAGGAACCCCCTTAACCTCACCAATGCTATCCTCAAATTCAGGCTGAAAGTTGAGACATATTTTTGGAAGCAGAAAGCGAGGCTTAAATGGGACAGCGAGGGGGACAAAAACTCGAGCTACTTCCACGCCTGCGTCAATGGTCGCAGACAAAAACTCACTCTCCATCAGATAGTATTGATGAAACCGGGATCAGCATCAGCGATCAAAAGGGTATCCAAGTAGCCGCCGCGAAGTTCTATTTCCGACTGCTCTCCAAAGAAATGGTCCTCAGAGACAACACCTTCCTGGAAGAAATTCCCCACCTTAGTAGCGACAACGACAACATCCGGTTATAACAGCCTCCTCCCGAGCAAGAGGTGAAAGATGTCGTCTGGGCCCTTAACGAACACAGTGCGCTCGGACCAGATGGATTTTCGGGGGTTTTTTGCACATGCTGGGATATCATCAAGGTGGATATCCACAAAGTGGTCTCTGCCTTCCTCCAGGGAGCTACTTACCCAAAGCCATCTCGAGCACCAATCTGATCCTCATCCCGAAGAAAGATAACTCGGAGACATTTCGCGATTTTTGCCCCATCCGTCTTTGTACCTTCACCGACAAGATTATATCCAAGATCATCGCCTCCCGTATGTCAGGTCTTCTACCCAAGATCATCTCGGAGGAGCAGAGTGGCTTTGTCCAAGAGAGAAATATCCAGGATAATATCATGTTGGCCCAAGAGTTAACTACCTGCATGAAGCTCCCAGCAAGAGGGGGCAACATAGCTATCAAATTGGACATGGAGAAAGCTTATGACAGACTGGATTGGCAATTCATGATCTGGGTTTTTAGAGCCTTTGAATTTTCTGAAACTTGGACCAACATCGTGTGGAGATCGATCAGCAACTCGTGGTTTTCAACGGTTATCAACGGTCAGGCCGACGGCTTCTTCAAATCGAGTCGCGGGGTCAGGCAAGGAGATCCTCATCATCCACTATCTTCATCATTACGGCGGACGCCTTGAGCAGAAACCTTAATAAGATGGCGACCACTCCTAACTTCCAACACTATTATACCGCCAGCGGATGCCCGATCATCACCCACCTGGCTTTCGTTGACGATATCCTCATTTTCTTCTGGGGACGTCGGGTAGGTGGATGTAGGACATGCTTCAGAGATACGCCGGGTGCTCGGGCCAGAAGATCAACCCGGATAAAAGTGTTATCTACACCCACCACAATATCAAGAGAGAGCATGCAGCTAGCCTCTCCAACACCACCTCCTTCCCTATCAAGCATCCCCCATTCCACTACCTTGGATGCCCCTCATGTACGGTAAATCCAACACCGGCATTTTTGAGGAGCTGATCAACCGCATCAGGAAAAAACTCGAGGGATGGCATAACGCTACCCTATCCCCAGGTGGTAAGATGATCCTCATCAAACACGTCCTCACATCCATTCTCATCTACACCTGGCTGCGTGTTCCCCCCCAAGAAAGTGCTCTCTTCGATCGAAAGTATCTTTAGCAACTTCCTTTGGGGGCACAGCGGCGGCAATGACAAGAATCATTGGGCTAGTTGGGATACCATGGCTCGTCCTACCGGGGAGGGTAGCCCGGGATTCACCAAAATTTCTCACATCGTTAATGCCTTCTCGATGAAACTGTGGTGGAAGGTCCGCACGTCAGAATTTATGGACCAGGTTCATGAAGGCCAGATACTTCAAGCACATCCACCCATCGACGGCCATCTCTAACAGCAGATCTCAGCGGCTTGGCGACGCATTCTCATCGGGCGTTCTCTTGTCGAACCCATGATGCGCCTACAGGTGGGCGACGGTGTTTCCTCGCCATTTCTGGAACGTAGGGTTGGAGACACCTTGCTTCCCAACCTTTCAGCAGCCCCTAGGAACAGCACAATTAAGGACTTGTGGGACCCCTCTAATAACAACTGGAATTGGAACAAGGTCCGAGACTGGGCTGGGCCAGAGGCAGTAGACTGCATCCGCCGCAGCGGATCGACGATTGGCCCACCGCAGATGAGCTTCGGTGGTCGGCCGAGGCCACCGGATCATTCTTGGTTAGATCGGCCAGAAGAGTGATCCTTGGCAATGCGGCGCCTTCTCCTACCATCGCATCCTTCTGGCAGACTTGCATCCCCAAGAAGTGATCATTCCTCATTTGGGGAGCCCTCCGCAAAATCCTGCCCACTGATGACACTCTCAACACTATTGGGTTCAGCCTTGCGTCCGCGTGCACTGCTGCTCTGATCGTCAATCGGAAACAGTCGACCACATCTTTTGTCAGGGGGACCTACCTGTCAAGGTCTGGAGAGTACTTTTCCAGCGCTGCAGAATGGCTCAAGGGGGTGACCGCTTCATAGACCTCGTAGCGGCCTGGGCTTCTGCGTCCCATGGCCACCAGATCGTAGCAGCAGCCGCAACATGGGTTATCTGGAAGAATCACAACAAGACGAGATATGAAGGCCACCAGTACTCCGCGGACCAGCTTATTGGGAGACCATTCGTCAGTGTCGCAAGAGAAGCTCTTCTGTTCGCACGGCCAGACGGTCTTCTGGAACTCTCTCCTACCCCTGGCCTAGCCGTTTTGGTTTCCTTTTATTTTTTCGTATTTTGTTAGATACGTGTATAGGCCTCGAAATTTTGCGCCTAGTGGTATACTTATACAGGTTTCGACTTTTTCAGCCTTCTGATAAAATGGGAAGTGTTCTTATTTATATATAATAATATATATATATATATATATATATATATATTATATATATGATCTTTTCATAGACATCCAAACTTGCACTTTCAAAGTTAAAAATATCATATATTCAAACATTAAAATGTAGTATAGAATAAAATAACTATGATGAAACACAAAAGCATACACATTTATTTTTACCAGACAATAAATCACTTTCACATTTATGCAAGTTACACCGAACCAGTATTTTGCCGAGAGGCGTATAGCGATTCCTAAATAAGTCCATGTCCTATGTTGTCGTCCTTAACCATTATAGTTCAGATCTAAATACAATTTTGAAGAATATGAAATTTGTCACCCTACACATCATCTGCGGTAAGGTGGGGGTATGTTAAGAAATTTGAAATATGAAATATGAAAACTATATAGTTGAGTATTGTCAAGTTGTAAATTGTAATAACTTTAGGATATTTAGTTCTTAATTACAATTAGAGGTGATAATGGATTAGGGATAACTTGATGGCCTATAGTGAGACATAACAAAGCTACACAACCTATATCGAGCTAACCCTAATTCGCGCTGAAGCTTGACCTGTCGATGATCCACTATCAATCCCACTTTTCTCATTTGAAATTTTATTAAAAAAATCAAACATACAATCTTATAAATGATGGACAATGTAATCAACGAAAACAAAATAACACTTACGGACAAATAAGAGTCTTAATTTTAGCCCATGAAGCTTTTCGAGAACCAGCCATTCTATATTAAACGAATCTTGAAACAATTCAAGTGTTGTCAACAACTTTAGAGTGTAGATCCTCCATCGAGTAGTGTTGCCATATACATTATATACATTATATTATTTTATAATAACTTATATTGTTTATACATAAAATTGTACTGGCTTTTTTAGTTACTATATCTTTAATATCACTAATTTTTTCCCTATAAAAAAGTTACACACGACCGCTCATTTCACTATCTACTTTTCATCCCAAACTTTTACATTATTTTAGGCTTAATTGCTACTTGATACCCTCAACTATTACGTTTTTCAACTTGGTATCCTAAACTTTTTTTGTAACAACTTGATACCCGGATATTATTTTGGACAAAAATGCCCCTATCCTAACCTCCCTCCCCCTGCTAGCTTCGCGCCCCCTCTGCTTGCTCCGGCCGCAGCTCCCCCCCCCACCCCCCTGCTCGCTTCAGGCCACCCCCCCCCCCCCCCCCCCCCCCTCTCGCTCTGGCCGTCCGCCCGCTCCCGCTCCCTAGGGCTCGGCAGCGGGAGGAGGGGGGGGGGGGGGGGGGGCCTGGGAAGGGGGGTGCGGGGCGGGAGGCGGGGCAGGGGTGGCCGGAAGCGAGGAGGGGGGGAGGTGGGGAGGGGGGGGGGGGTGGAGGGAGGGAAGGGATAAGGACATTTGGGGTTTTTTAAAATGTTAGGTACTAAGTTGAAAAAAAAAATAGTTGAGGTATCAAGTTGTTACGAAAAAAAGTTTAGGGTACCAAGTTGAAAAACGGTAATAGTTGAGGGTATCAAGTAGCAATTAAGCCTTATTTTTATACAATCTTTCTTCAATATGAATTTTAGAGCGGTCCATCTCATATACTATCCAAATTTGATGTACTTGTTTATGTTTTATTAAGTCAATGTATTTTAGTTTTAATTTTAATTTTTTATTTATTCTATTATTTTTGTCAAATTATTTAAGTGTTAATTGTGCTAAATATTAAGTTAAATATAAGTAATTTACACAATAATATAATGTTATGTTTGTTGATCAAATAAACCTAATAACAAAAAATAATACTAATAACAAAATATTCAATATTATATTCTATTGGAAAAATCTCAAGAACCCTTTAATGATTATATTATTTATATTTATACATAAAAATATATTAAGTTATTAAGTTAGTGTTATCATATGTAAGATATGTTAGAAATTAGTTACAATTTGAAGAACAAACTAGGCATAAATGATGGATCCTCAAATTTGATAATCAAATCACTATCCACTAAAAAAATTGAATTTTTTTTCTCAATTTGAGGATTGTTTAGAGAGATTTTCCCCTCAAATAGCTATTTGAGGGTTGGGTTGGAAATGGCCTTAGGCCTAATTTTGATGCACTCTACTGGCCTTTCTAAATTTGATGAAACCATAATTCCATAATATTCTACAAACAGAGTTAGCAAAGTTGCAATTTGATTAGATCTATTTTAAAATTTATTTTATTGTTTTATCTCTGAAATATAACTCCAATTTCTAGGAAAAAAAAATCGGCATTCACCCTTGTCTAAAAAATCTCAAAATAACATAATTTTATTTTGGCAAACTATGTTCCCAAACAATAAAACTTGACAGTCTGAAGGCAGAAGGCTAGACCAAAACTCAAACCAAACGCCACGTGGTAGCTTATGATTGGCCGAAGGAAACCATGACGCTAGCCCTGCTAACGTAGGCCAACAAAATCCGGCCAATTAGAACCGACAAAGGGACATCACGATTTCAATCGCGGTTAAACCGCGATTTATGTATCATTGTTGGTTCCCAAATACCAGGCCCAAAAAATGTCAATGGATTATAGGGTGTAGCTCGAGAAAAAAGTTTGTGCCTGACATAATTTAAAAAGGTTATTTAGGTTTAGATTCTCACGTATATATGGGATATATATTTGAGTTTCGAAATTGACCGATGTTTATTTGGGTCTCGAAAAACTGTTTATTAGTCTAAGTAAACAATAATTTTGATATCCAAACTCTGATATCGCTCAATTTCGAACTCAAATTCTAATATCATGCATATGAGACCCTAAAACTCAATTCCTTGTTAAAAAGGTTGGATCAGATTCAATTTGTAGACTTAATTTATTTATTTTAAGAGCGTTATGGGTACGATGGCCAGTCCGACATGGAACTACCCCCAAAACATGATCCATTGTAGGCCCACTCATGTTTGAAGAGGGGGGAAAAACATTGGTTGCTTTGAACTTCATTGTTATTTTTAAAAAAAATTCCAACATAAAACAAGTCACGTGTTGGGATTACGGCGTGACTCGAATCGAAAACGTTTAACACTATCTGTCTCGAACTAATTAGAACCGTCTATAACAGACAAGTCCTGTAACCATGGGTTCTGATACCACTTGTTAGGAATGCACTATAACCCAAATCGAGTTGGCTCATGAGTTGCAATATTGAATTGGACTCATGTGCCTTAGAACCAATTCCAATTATCTAGACCTTGTGGTCCCACCTCCTATTGAATGTTGGACTAAATTATCAATATCATTGTTATCCCTTTGAGGGCTCAATCGGAAACGAGATACAATCCATAGAATGTACCTAGGGATCATCATTGGGCCCGAGACCCATGGGCGTCCGAAAAGCCGTCCGGCCCGATGGGCCAAAGCCCGATACAGCTCAGTCATTAGGGTAGTCCGGCCCGATCTATATTAGTATAGGGCAGGAATTGGACTAAGCATCCATCCATCCACCCGAGCCCGGCCCGAGGTCCGTCCGAAACAAGTTCATACATTTTATTTCAAAACTAATGAGGCAAAATTTGCAAACCAAGCCAAATTTCAGAGTATGTTACTTGGTACTACATGCTTTGAAATTGCTTAGTCTCGGGAACTCAGGTATCACCAAATTCTGAGACATCCATGTATAGTATTGCATGTGAATTGCATAACAAGATTGGTAATGAACAAAATATACCAACTAATTCAAATAACTATACAGCATTACCAGCAAAAGATATATACAACAACAAACTCAGAATGGAAGGCTGTGAATTAAGAGCAATGTTTCACATAAGTATCCTCAAAAGCACAGGCTCGAGAAGGTTTGTTTGGACTTTTTTTTAGAAATAGTCCGACCCGTCCAAAAGTCCGAGTCTCGTGGGCGGGTTTGAATTTGAAAAATTATAAATAAGTCCGACTCGACCGGCCCGAAATTTTTCTAGGGCAATTTTTTTTTTGATCCGAGCCTGTACTTTATGGACATGGACGGTCCGGTCCGGTCCAATGCCGATCCCTAAGGGGGCGTTTGGTATGCGGAATATTATATAGCCGGAAATTCTATATTTCCGGGAATCAAATTCCAAGAAATTAAATTCCCTGGAAAATTACATTCCCATGTTTGGTGACAATATAAATATTCCCGGAAAAAAATAAAAAATAATAACGAAAAAAAAATGATAAAATGACAAAAAATCGGTTAAAAACGATAAAATAACAAAAAACGATGAAAAACGATAAAAAATCAGTTAAAACGACAAAAATGAACAAAAAACGAAAAAAAATGTATAAACGACAAAAATAACAAAAAAAGGGGTAAAAACGAAAAAATAACCAAAACACGACAAAAACGACAATCGGTAAAAATGACCAAAAATCAAAATGTGGCAAAAATGAAAAAAATCGGTTAAAACGACAAAAAATGACAAAAATCGGTTAAAAACGACAAAAAATCGGTTAAAAACAAAAAATTTGGTTAAACGACAAAAAATAACCAAAAGCGACAAAAACGAAAAATAATCGATAAAAACGACAAAAAAGGAAAAAAAATCGGTTAAAACGACAAAAAATAACAAATAGCGACAAAAACGATAAAAATCGGTAAAAGCGACAAAAAAGAGTAAAAATGACAAAAAGCGACAAAAACGACAAAAACGACTAAAAATTGGTAAAAAACAAAAAAAGCTAAAAAGAGGACAAAAAATCGCTTAAAACGACAAAATTTGAAAAAAAGCGAAAAGGACAAAAATTGGGTAAAAACGACAAAAAATAATCAAAAAGTGACAAAAAAGACAAAAAAGGGTAAAAACGACAAAAAATTGCTTAAAACGGCAAAAATTGGTAAAATGACAAAAAAAAACGATAAAACGACTAAAAAAGAAAAAAATGTTCAAAACTAATCAAATTGATCAAAAAAAAAAAGAAAAAAATTTAGACAATTTTTTTTGCCCGGACAAAAAAAATCCACCTATTCTCAAGGAAAAAATTTCCATGTTTTGTGGATAAACTATTTATCCGGATATTTATAATTTCCGAAAATAAATTTTTATAAGCCAAACAAACGTGGTAATAGATTCATCTTAAATTTTCTTGAAAAAAAAAAAAAAATACCGCATAGCAAACGCTCCCTAAATGTATCTCAAAATTAATGACTTGGAATGTTTGCCACCAAAGAATACTTCTCCAAGATATAATGAAAACTCTGCATACTTGCGACTGTAGACAACGTATAACCCCCCAAACGGTCTGACCTTGTCCGTAAGTTTGTAAGCTAAATTTAGTGCCCTCCCTCCGTCCGGGAATTATGTCAGGGGAACCTCATCCTGTCCTGAAATCTCTCCCCTCCAATGTAACGTTGCACTACAAGAAGCCAAGTTGATCCTCTGCATTTCAATATCGATCCCTCGTCGACGCAACGCATCAAACCTGAGAATAATGTCGTCGTCCGACGGGAAGCAGGTCGTCCTCGTGGCCATCGACGACGGCGAGGAGAGCAGGCACTCCCTCGAGTGGGCGATCGACCACCTCAAGCTGCAGTCTGCCGCCTCCAAGATCCTCCTCGTCACCGTCAAGCCCCTCCCCGCCTCCGTCCTCAACTACAGCGGCCCGGTACGTAGCCAACCACCACCCGCTCGCCGGTTCGGCATTCTTGATAGCCTGACAATCTCTGCTATGACGGGGCCCGCAGGGACGGGAGACGCGCTGCCGATCATCGACAACGACCTCAAGAAATCTGCCGCCGCCGCCATCGCCAAGGCGAAGGAGATCTGCCAGCGCCACTCGGTTAGCACCCTCTGTCGACCTGCGGCAGTCGTGCTTACGCAATTTGCGTCAGGCTGCACGCAAGGACACGAGAACACAGACACGACACGACACGTATTTTGGTGGCACCTAGTGTATTTTTTTTGGCAGGTCGACATGGTCCAAGTCTTTTGGAGTGTCCTTGTTTTCTAGGGCTAAAGTGCTCCGAGCATGATTTTTGTTTTGTTTTTTTTTTTTTGTGCTCCTGACTCGTAGGTCACCAATTTTGAAACCGAGATTGTCGAAGGAGATGCTAGGCTTGCACTATGTGCGGCAGTGGAGAAGCATCGTGCAGATATGCTGGTCATGGGAAGCCATGGTTACAACGCCTTCAAGAGGTACCTAATCTTGGAGCACATATGCAGTTTCTATTAGCACGCGACTATCCGCATCCTATAACCTATTAAGCAAACTCTATCACGAAAAAAAAAATTCAAAATTCCTATCATACCCTCCCCTCCTCCTGCTCCCCCTCCCTGACCCCTCCTCCTCCCCCCCCCGACCCTCCTCCTCCCTCCTCCTCCCCCTCCCCCGACCCCTCCTCCTCCTTCTGGGTCAGAGGTCGATGTCGGAGGAGGAGGGAGGAGGAGGGGTCGGAACGGGGGGGGGGGGGGGGGGGGGGGGGGGGGGGGCGGGGAGGATAGGAATTTCGATTTTTTTTTTTTTGTGGGATGTGCTTAGTAGGTCATGGGGTGCGAATAACCGTGTCCTTTCTATTATTCTACGTCAATTCTGTTATCCCTTTCCAGTATGTCAGAACACTTATTTTTTATACATAAATAGTAGCCGAGGACAATTATCGCTGAGAACATATGAGAGAATTGGCATAGAATAATAACACACACGGAAATACTAAAGAGCCCACGGTCTTTGTTCGCAATTACATAGAGTTAATTAGTTGTACCCCTATGGTTGTATGCATTTTGGTACATGTTTCCGTTGTTTTAAAAATAAATAACACTCCCATGGTTTATAGAGTTAATCAGTTGCATCCTCCTGGTGCATAGAAGAAAATGAGTAAAAAAATAAGCAGCCACTGGTGTTCTTTGTTTTTAAAACAACGAGCACAGTTACCAAAATGTGTACAAACCATAGAGGACTATTTATAAATAACCCTATACACACACACACATGAAAATGCTGAAGAGCCCGCGGACTCACGTGTCCACCCTCCAATGCCCCCTCCCCCCTATTTGTGTGGGGCCCGCCACCGGATCCCTACCAATGACCGCGGGCCAAACTGAGTGCCAAAAGCGCGGTCCACGTCGCATCGCCCATATATATATTAGTATAATAAAGTTCATTGAATCTTTCTTACGGTTGATTGTCTTTGGATGCAGGGCTATTCTGGGCAGCGTCAGCGACTACTGCGCGCACACGCTCACTGCAGCGCCTCATTGTCAAGAAACCAAAGGCGAACGCCGATCACCATGGAAGGAAATGAGAGTCTCTGTTTGCTCGTCCGTCAGTTGCTTTTCTTGTAACGGAGTGTGCACTATAGATAATTGAGTACTAATTAGCTCAAACTATGGGCTTTGAATTTTGTATTTTGTATTTTTATTTAATGTCTGTTGTTGAGGTTGTTGCTCGTTTGTTGAGATTTTAATCTCAGCAACGTTAATATTGTGAACATTGGGTGTTTGGAAATATTTCCAACCAATTTGTTTTCTTTTAAGAGTATGTTCTTACTGACTCAAAATATTCGAAGAAATTTATCGGTAGTTATGGATGGTTGCTATGTATCATTGTTAACTAATAGACCATTACTCTAATATTGGCCAACAATAATAAATGGAGCTACAATAACATTACTCTAATATTGGACCAAGAATTGCTTCAAAAAAAAAAAAAATATTGGACCAAGAATAATAATAATGGAGCTACAGAAGATACTGGTGTGACCATATTCATATTACCATAATTGCTTCTAAGTGTGAACATTATTCAGATTGGACCGAAATCGAAATCGAAACGAACCGAACAAGAGATTCAGTTCGATTTTTAAAAAATTCGGTTCAGTTTTTAAAATATTAAAATTTATTATTCGATTTTAGGGTTTGATTTCGGTCCAAATCGAAAAAAAATTATACAATTGTATAAATTTCTTTATCTCTTTGCATATTTTGTGATTAAAAATGTGTATATTTTGAAAACAACAATTATATGCACGTGTTTTGAATTCCAACTTTGATAATTTAACTACTAGTCCAACTTTAAAATTCAACAAATGTGTGTAAAAATTATAATTTTAACATAATTTAACCACGATCCCAACTTTGGGTCCGATCCATTAAACAATATAAATGGTCAATTGAATAAACCAAATTATTATTCAGTTCTGTTCAGTTTCGATTGTGGCTAATTCGGTTCGATTTGAATATTTAGAATTTCGGTATATTCGATTTTGGCTACTTCATGTAGAAGCATGGAATTTCAGGATCAGAAATCCTATGCGCCTAACATAACATGCGCCAGGAAGCTCAGATGAAGTACTTGGCACAGCAAACAACAAAGCATAGACATTAAAAGAAGATTTTTTATTTCATATAAAAGTCTATTACATGTGTAAAAAAGGCTGTACAAAGGAGAACTTCTACAAAAAAGAAAAGACCCTAAGTCTACAGCCAGGCGCAGCAACCGCCATGCGCTCTCAAACAGGCGCATCTCTTCGGCATCTCAGTCAGGCGCATCTCTTCGGCGTCAGACGCATCTCTTCGGCGTCTCAGTCAGGCACATCTCTTCGGCGTCTCAGTCAGGCGCATCTCTTCAAGAGTCTCAGTTATGTGCATCATGAAGTCTCAGCATATGCGCCATACTTCGACCCGATCAAGTGCTTCGACTAATGAAGCATTTATTGAGCAGAACCAGGATGGGCAATCAACCCCCTAGCTGGAGGAAGAGCTCTCCAAAGCCCAAGGAAGATGAGAGCACCGCAATCGATCCGCGACAAAAGGAGGCTTTCAACACAACCAGAATGGGCAACACCCACTCTGACAGAAGAAAGAGCCTCCAAAGTCGGGAGCACCACAATTCCGATCTGCGGCTCTTCCAACATAACGGAGACGAGGCTCGAGCATCCCGATCTTTGGATGCAACAGGCACCTTCCGCCTGCCTCAGAAGCCCTTGATCCCGACTTTTGGATGTAACAGTCACCTTCACGAGTGCATAAATGAAGACAAGTCGTCGCATCTTCACCCTCGGGAGCATCTCGTCAACAGTGTGTGCTCGAGCAAACAAGTTCATTCGGGAGGACGTAAGAGAACGAGAAGCAAACTCTCTCCTTGCCACTATTTATATGCCGGACAAATCAAACCCATGCGCCAAGTGGCCGTCTCTCCGAATCCCGTGCAATGAATTTGCATTAATGGTGATGAACCTGATGCTTCGAATTCAACCAAGTCAAAAACGGCTATTTAAAGCACTCGAAGAACGTAACAATCTGTCACGACCCGTACCCTAGAGTTAGGGCACGAGGACGTAACAACGCCCAGCCTACGCCGCAGTGTCGGCGGTGTAGAACGCTGTCCTAGGTCTCAATGCATCTAACAGTATAAGACTAAACAGTTTATACTCCCCGAATGGGGGGTGACATAGCAGATACAGACTCAATCACATCTAAGGTAGAGCATGATAATGATAGATAAAACATGAAATCCAAAAGAGATACAGGAGATAGAAGTCTAAGTGTCTAAGATACATAAACCCAGAAATACATCTCAAAACTCAAATACAGATACAGCAATCAACAAAGTAAATACAACTCCAGACAAAATGAAATAACTACCTAAACAACCCCTACTGTGTCTCTTCTAGGCTAGCAGGCAATCCCAGGCCATCTGTAAAATTTATCAACAGGTCCAGTCAGGACTGAAGCGAGCACAATACATCTCAACAGTTCATAGCAGGTTAGAAAATATAATCATACAGTAAAGTAAGATACAGGTACTGAAAGAAATGCTGTATGTAAACAGAGAGAGCTGTAATAGAAATATCTACTATAAGTAAAGAGCTACCAGTGACTAGTGATTTAGAGCACAAAGTCGACATGTGAACGGCTTGATTGTACATGGCTATACTAAAGAGGCGTACATGGCTATTCTACTTTGGAATTATTCACATGGCTATTTATACTCCCCCGTACCCCCAATCAATACACAAGGATCCAGCAAGGTTATGTTATGATGCTATGTAACAGACCCCGAAGGTGATAGACCCCGAAGGTAATAGACCCCGAAGGTAATAGACCCCGAAGGTGATACATAGTAGTCCCATAAATGGGATAAGGATTCTAGGAAGACTCTACGATCATAAGAGTATATGTCGTAAGTGATCAAACAACCAATGAAGCATATGATACGGCATGTGAGTGAAACGCACAGAACATGTAGTACCCGATGCTCCCTAAGGATAATATCTCAAGAAGGGATCCATATAGTACCAATCCGTGTGACCAACGTGACAGTACAAGTAAAGTAATCTACTGCAGAAAATAATTCTAAGCAGGATATGAAATGATCAGAGAATGTACTCGCCTCGATAACCTGAATAGCTGATAAGTATAGGGGGGTCCCACTGAAGCCACAGAGTCCTATTTAAAGTAACACAGGTTACAAGGTGTTCAAGTTGTAATAAATGAATCTCTATAATCAATCTACATTATTCTAGGTTCTTCTAAGTCAAAACAACTCTAGGTCGACTCCGGTCAATAATCTAGTCAAACTAGGTCAAGTGTTGACTTACAGTTGACTTTGGGTCAACTGGTCAACTCTGGTCAAACAGGGTCAATTCTAGTCTAATATAAAGTGTACTTCGTTATTTGTACGTCGAAACTTACGACACGTAAATCGAGATAAGAAGATTATCGGTAAGGTTGATAATCTTATTATAGTAATCCACGTGTCCAACTTGTCAATTTTAGCGATGTGAGATCACTGGATTTGGCTGATCTCAGTTTCGTTGTACTAATCCCGAAATACGAACATTATATGAATTAATTATTAATTAATTATAAAAGGTTAAACTCAGAAAAATTATCAACAAACATTGTCGGACGATGAAGTGAACATCGCCAACGTGTCCAGAATGGTCAAATTAGCTAGGATAGCCTGTCCAACGGTCCAATTTGGACACAAGGGCAAAAAGGTAATTTCGGGTCAAAACGGTGTCCGTGTCGGAACCGTTTTGCACCGAAAAACGTGCAAGAAAACAAGTCAATAAAATATAACAAATTATATGTCCACGAAACAAGAATATCGATACGAACCCAACGGTATCTCCAGAATTGGATTCCGTTGACCCGATCTCAATTTGGCCCGTTGACCAGAACTTGGAATTCCAGTTTGCACGAAAATGCGTGCCGGAGCCAAAGTTCTCAAAACTCAGCAAACTACCTGTCAACGAGTCCAGAATGATGATACGAACTCAACGATATCTCCGGAATTGGATTCCGATGAGCCGATCTCAAAATGACCCGTTGACCCGGATATTGGTATCCGATTTGCACCGAAATGCGTGCCAGACCCAATGTCCACCAAAACCTAGCAAATTATATGTCAACGAGTCCAGAATGACGATACGAACTTAACGGTATATCCGAAATTAGATTCCGATGAACCGACGTCAAAAAGTCCCGTTGACCCAGAATGTGGGACCCACTTTGCACCGAAAAATGTGCCAGGGCCCACGTTCTCCAAATCTAACAAATTTTATATGAAAACATGCCAGAACGACACCACAAGTCTAATGGTGGTGTCAGAAATGAAATCTGGAGTCCCGTGGTCAAAAATGGATTTTACAAGTTGGAAATTACGAATTCGGACGGCCAAATTTGGCGTCGAATTCAACCAATCAAACAAGCTCACAATGAAGCAAAACTGGAGGAGTAGCAAGAGGGTTATACCAGCTTCGCACCGGAACTAGTAGCACGCCAAACGGAGCTGCGGTGGAGGAGATACAAGCTGACGAAGTTGGCCCCGCGAAACTGTCCAAATTTAATACAATTTAAACAGTCAACTTGGTGGCCGGTTTTCATGTATCAAACGATAAAATTAACGGACGAAAATTGACAGAGATGAAGGTGGATATACCGAGATTGCGATGGAGCAAAGAAATCGCCGATCCAACGGTCGGATCTCCGGAAAAACGTGTGCGAAGTCGCTGCGACGGAGCGCCAAAACAAACTCGATCCCGCGCGCGTCACGACGGGACGTCGTTCAAAACGCACGAATCGCCTCGACGGCGCGTCCCGGAGGACGTTGGCCGCCATGGGAAGGCAGCGTTGGGTTCGCAGGAAAGGGGGCCACCCACGGGGGGGTTCGCCGGAGCCACGGCTGCCGGCGGCGGCGACGGCGACGCCCACGCGCGCGCGCGCCGTGCACCCGTGGCTGCTCCCGCTGTGCTGGCCGGCTCGCGCAGGGCTGCGCGCGGCCAGCTCGGCCGGCGAGGGCTCGTCGGGGGCGGCCAGGCGTCGCGTGGTGTTGGCGGGGGAAGTGGCGCGCCATGGTGGTGGTTGGCCGGAGTTGATGTTGATGGTGGTGGCGGTTATAGATGGAGATGGAGGAGGAGGAAATGGAGGAGGAGAGGGCTGAGCTCGGTGGTCGAGCTCGGCCAGGGTGGCCGAGCCACGACGAGGGAGGGTGGTCGGTCCAGTGAGAGGTCGGGCATGGTGTGGAGTGGTTGCATGGCTGCTGTAGTTGTTGTTGTTGCATGGGAAGAGAGAGAAAGAGAGTAATGATAAATAAAGAGAGGAAAAGAGAGAGGATAAGAGAGAGAGAGAGAAAGATTCTCTCTACAAAATTGTTAGGGCCGGCCACTAGTTGGCTGTGGGGGGATTTATGAGTGTGAGGGAAATGAATGGTTAGGATTGCTTAGGAGAATCCAATGGCTAGAGATCAATTAGAGGAAAATTGTCATTCCTATGGGAATTAAATAAACAGAAAAATTCCAATAAATATTAAAAATAGGTAGAAGGATATTAAATATTATTTTTGGACACAGAAAAATGAGGGTGTCCCGATGGAGGGCAACATGGAGCTGGACTGGACTCGGTGGAGCCGGATTGGATCAAAACCGGACATTGTGCAAAAATCGAATTAAAATTAGGCGTTGATGATCATGAGTGAATAAGTAGCACATGGAGATTCCAATAAATGGGACACAAGTGGCGGACGGGTAGTAGGCTCAAAGTGGGCCATGTCCATAGTTGGGGCTGACAGGTTTTGGTCGACAGGGGACCCACAAATCAAGTTGGAAAATGAATGTGACGCCGTGGAGTGAAATAAAATCGGGTCACGCGTCAGAAAAGTTGTGCGAAGTAAATGGAGCACAAAATGACGTGTCTGAGTGGGAAACGAAGGTCATGGGTGACGAGCGTCTCGAGTAGATCATCAATGAGAAGTTTGTTTCAAGAAACTGACTGGTCTTGCGCTCCCAATTTAAAAGTCACGGTATCGCGCTAATAATGATCAAGGAAAAGAGTGGGAAAAAATAATTAATAATCAACTGGTCTAATTTGACCCGAAATTCAGCGAAGCAAAAAGAGCACAAGGGAACAAGTTTGGATGGGACACTATATACCATCATGAAGGTAATCCTGTCCACTCTAAAACTCATAAAGAAGATTTCCAGAGTTGAACATCCCTGATACTCCAAATATCCATGGCACGGAAAAGTACACTTAAGGAAAAATAACAGAATAAATTATTTATTGAAATTAAAATCAATCAGAAAATAATTAAAAATAAAAAAATCAACCCGAAATTCAGGGTGCTCATATCCTACCCACCTTATAAAAATTTCGTCCTCGAAATTAAAATGTCCATACTCCCTCTAGGTCAAACCCCCACAATCAAGTCCCAGAACTTAAACAAATCATACCATCAAAAAGAACGGCATACAGGGTCATGTCATACGGTGACAGTGAAGTCTCATCTAGGTATACTAGTCATGCTAACCGGAAGGGTCATAGGGTATCAAGCACACAAGCAATCCAGGTTGCTAAAATAGAAAGGTTACAGAAATAACAAATCATCAAAACTGTAAGGCGGTCTACCATCCTATATGAAAACTGGTACTTATAAAAAATAAAACAAAGGTAACTACCAATTATCTGGAAAAAAAATACTATCCCAAGAAAATCAAAATCACAAGTTAAGGAATTGAAAGTCACTTGCATTAAAATCCAATCACAATATATATAGAGAGCGTTAGAGAGGAAAAAGCTAGCATTATGTGTATGGGGACATGTTCATATGGTTAGATAGTAGGCGTGGGTGTACGTGAATATACATGAAAGTGTAGATGAGGATTTGGATTTCAAAACAACGGCTATCAAGTTACACTAATCATGGCATATTGGTTAAACAATCTACAACACACAATTCATTTACTCCTAACATGCATGGCTAACCATATACACATATAAAAAGGTAGAGACTTAGTTATGTATTTATATATATTATAACATGTATGCCTAAGCTCTATATACATCTATCTAGATATACAATCATAACATAGAGGGGAAGGGTTTGGTTACATGACAGTGTATACTAAGTTAGGGTGTGTGTGTGTGTCCTTGTACAGGGTTATAGCTTAGTATTAAAAAGTTAAACCTAGTTTTAGTTCAGCATTTACAAAAAAAATATCTGAAAATAAGCTAACATTTAACCAGTGTAATATTAACATAGTACAATTTCAGAATCTAGGGCTTGAACATCACAACCAACTTAATGCTCCTAACACAACCTAACATGATGGAAATAAAATCCTAACATACTATCCACGCATTTATCTATGCATACAGTTCAATAATACATATTAAATCTGAAATTTAACTAAACATGGAAATCAATGTAAAAATGTTAACATGTAACTAGTTTTCAAGATTTTGGAGAAATTTGAACATTAAAACCAACTCAATGTTTATCACAAACTAACATGTAAGAATATGAAACCTAAATTTATATTCCTACTTACAACAATGTACACAGCTCTAAATATTTCATAAAAATGGAACAACAATTTGAACTAACATTTGGAATTCAACATTAAGGGTTAATATGCATGCAGTCTCAGATTGGACAAATTTAACATAACTTAACAAATTTCTCTAAAAATTGAAACCTTGTAGATATCATGCATGTGCAGTTATGTAGACAAAACTAATAACATGAAATTTATATTTAAATTACGAATTTAAACTGGAAAAGCAGAAAGCCAGAAACATTGGTTATGCAAATTTGGGCATCAACAACATATCAATAGGTATTCAGATAGGTGGAAAATCAAGTGTAGCATGCATACGTGTTAGGCAAAGTGTTTGCTATATATATTCATATACATATTCTCATGTCCCAATATATAAAAAAAATTAATTCTACGTTAAGACTAACATTTAGATTTCTACCAAGATTGCAAGCAGGTGATTGACGAAATCGAGACAGTTTTATTACCATTATTATTTAATACAAGGATAATAGCAAGAAAAAAAATAATGATAAAATCGGTTCTGCTTATCTGTTTAAAGAAGGAACCGTTTTGAAATCCAGAGTTAAAATATCAATTTCAGATATAGTCTAGCAAAATCATCGATTCATTGTATTATGAAAGCTCCTAGCAAGAAATTTCACAAGGTTTATAAAACCAACTAAACTTACTCCTGAGTTAAATAATAGGAAACTAGACAAAACAACAAATAATAATTCTTTTTTTTTTGAGTGACTGAACAAAAGTAGAGAAAACATGTTCAAAAATATTTAAGGTGCAATCTGATCATCATATGCGTCTATCCAAAATCATGTACTCTAAATCCTCGTCATACTAGTAAGCAAGGCTACGATAATCACAGAGCCCTTGACTTATGCACATATCTCTAGAATCATGGTATTTAACATTTTTGCGGTGCCGCTAGCTTGGCTGCGAAAACCTTAAATTCCCACACCCGAGAAATATATCCAGAGTCAGACTATATGTCCTCACCATGCTGGCTAATGTGACTATAGAAGACTAGATTCCATAACATAGATGACCTAGCCCATATAATTTTATCTTGCCAAAAATTAAATTAATCAATAATGAATACTCAAAATCAAATCAAATTTATTAACGAACATCAAAATTCAAAAATAAACAAAATCCATCAAAATATAAACTCGAATGCAACAGCTATCATCAAAATTCAAAATTCGACAATCATCCATCAAAATTAATAAATACAAACTCAAATTCAACAATAATTCATTAAAATCAAATTTAACAACAAAAAGTAAAAATGAATCAAATCAAGGGAAAAAGAGAGTTTTCAAATCGAAGTTAAATAAGATTCTCCAGGGTCGTCCCAGGAATCTCTCAAGGGTTCCTAACTGTGATTGAGTATCTTCAAAAATATATCCTATTCCTAGAGCAGGCTGTAGTGGTACTCAAGTTCGAATACCACTACACTTTTAGTCTCGACCTGCATGGGCCACCACTAAAAATGTGTCACGACCCGTACCCTAGAGTTAGGGCACGAGGACGTAACAACGCCCAGCCTACGCCGCAGTATCGGCGGTAAGAACGCTGTCCTAGGTCTCAATGCATCTAACAGTATAAGACTAAATATTTTATACTCCCCGAATGGGGGTGACATAGCAGATACAGACTCAATCACATCTAAGGTAGAGCATGATAATGATAGATAAAACATGAAATCCAAAAGAGATACAGGAGATAGAAGTCTAAGCGTCTAAGATACATAAACCCAGAAATATATCTCAAAACTCAAATACAGATACAGTAATTCACAAAGTAAATACATCTCAAGACAAAATGAAATAACTACCTAAACAACCCCTACTGTGTCTCATCTAGGCTAGCAGGCAATCCCAGGCCATCTGTAAAATTTATCAACAAGTCCAGTCAGGACTGGAGCGAGCACAATACATCTCAACAGTTCATAGCAGGTTAGAAAATATAATCATGCAGTAAAGTAAGATACAGGTACTGAAAGAAATGCTGTATGTAAACAGAGAGAGCTGTAATAGAAATATCTACTATAAGTAAAGAGCTACCAGTGACTAGTGATTTAGAGCACAAAGTCGACATGTGAACGGCTTGATTGTACATGGCTATACTAAAGAGGCGTACATGGCTATTCTACTTTGGAATTGTTCACATGGCTATTTATACTCCCCCGTACCCCCATCAATACATAAGGATCCAGCCAGGTTATGTTATGATGCTATGTAACAGACCCCGAAGGTGATAGACCCCGAAGGTGATAGACCCCGAAGGTAATAGACCCCGAAGGTAATAGACCCCGAAGGTGATACATAGTAGTCCCATAAATGGGATAAGGATTCTAGGAAGATTCTACGATCATAAGAGTATATGTCGTAAGTGATCAAAGAACCAATGAAGCATATGATACGCCATGTGAGTGAAACGCACAGAACATGTAGTACCCGATGCTCACTAAGGATAACATCTCAAGAAGGGATCCATATAGTACCAATCCGTGTGACCAACGTGACAGTACAAGTAAAGTAATCTACTGTAGAAAATAATTCTAAGCAGGATATGAAATGATCAGAGAATGTACTCGTCTCGATAACCTGAACAGCTGATAAGTATAGGGGGGTCCCACTGAAGCCACAGAGTCCTATTTAAAGCAACACAGGTTACAAGGTGTTCAAGTTGTAATAAATGAATCTCTATAATCAATCTACATTATTCTAGGTTCTTCTAAGTCAAAACAACTCTAGGTCGACTCCGGTCAATAGTCTAGCCAAACTAGGTCAAGTGTTGACTTACAGTTGACTTTGGGTCAACTGGTCAACTCTAGTCAAACAGGGTCAATTCTAGTCTAATATAAAGTGTACTTCGTTATTTGTACGTCGAAACTTACGACACGCAAATCGAGATAAGAAGATTATCGGTAAGGTTGATAATCTTATTATAGTGATCCACGTGTCCAACTTGTCAATTTCAGCGATGTGAGATCACTGGATTTGGCTGATCTCAGTTTCGTTGTACTAATCCCGAAATACGAACATTATATGAATTAATTATTAATTAATTATAAAAAGGTTTAAACTCAGAGAAATTATCAACAAACATTGTCGGACGATGAAGTGAACATCGCCAACGTGTCCAGAATGGTCAAATTAGCTAGGATAGCCTGTCCAACGGTCCAATTTGGACACAAGGGCAAAAAGGTAATTTCGGATCAAAATGGTGTCCGTGTCGGAGCCGTTTTACACCGAAAAACATGCAAGAAAACAAGTCAATAAAATATAACAAATTATATCTCCACGAAACAAGAATGTCGATACGAACCCAAAGGTATCTCCAGAATTGGATTCCGTTGACCCGATCTCAATTTGGCCCGTTGACCAGAACTTGGAATTCCGGTTTGCACGGAAATACGTGCCGGAGCCAAAGTTCTCAAAACTCAGCAAACTACCTGTCAACGAGTCCAGAATGATGATACGAACTCAACGGTATCTCCAGAATTGGATTCCGATGAGCCGATCTCAAAATGACCCGTTGACCCGGATATTGGTATCCGACTTGCACCGAAATGCGTGCCAGACCCAATGTCCACCAAAACCTAGCAAATTATATGTCAACGAGTCCAGAATGACGTTACGAACTCAACAGTATATCCGGAATTGGATTCCGATGAGCCGGCGTCAAAAAGTCCCGTTGACCCAGAATGTGGGACCCACTTTGCACCGAAAAACGTGCCAGGGCCCACGTTCTCCAAATCTAACAAATTTTATATGAAAACATGCCAGAACGACGCCACAAGTCTAATGGTGGTGTCAGAAATGAAATCTGGAGTCCCGTGTTCAAAATGGAATTTTACAAGTTGGAAATTACGAATTCGGACGGCCAACTTTGGCGTCAAATTCAACCAATCAAACAAGCTCACAATGAAACGAAACTGGAGGAGTAGCAAGAGGGTTATACCAGCTTCACACCGGAACTAGTAGCACGCCAAACGGAGCTGCGGTGGAGGAGATACAAGCTGACGAAGTTGGCCCCGCGAAACTGTCCAAATTTAATACAATTTAAACGGTCAACTTGGTGGCCGGTTTTCATGTATCAAACGATAAAATTAACGGACAAAAATTGACAGGGATGAAGGTGGATATACCAAGATTGCGACGGAGCAAAGAAATTGTCGATCCAACGGTCGGATCTCCGGGAAAACGTGCGTGAAGTCGCTGCGATGGAGCGCCAAAACGAACTCGATCCCGCCCGCGTCACGACGGGACGTCGTTCAAAACGCACGAATTGCCTCGACGGCGCGTCCCGGAGGACGTTGGCCGCCATGGGAAGGCAGCGTTGGGTTCGCAGGAAAGGGGGCCACCCACGGGGGGGTTAGCCGGAGCCACGGCGGCCGGCGGCGGCGGCGGCGACGCCCGCGCGCGCGCGCGCCGTGCACCCGTGGCTGCTCCCGCTGTGCTGGCCGGCTCGTGCGGGGCTGTACGCGGCCAGCTCGGCCGGCGAGGGCTCGTCGGGGGCGGCCAGGCGTCGTATGGTGTTGGCGGGGGAAGTGGCGCGCCATGGTGGTGGTTGGCCGGAGTTGATGTTGATGGTGGTGGCGGTTATAGATGGAGATGGAGGAGGAGGAAATGGAGGAGGAGAGGGCTGAGCTCGGTGGTCGAGCTCGGCCAGGGTGGCCGAGCCACGGCGAGGGAGGGTGGTCGGTCCAGTGAGAGGTCGGGCATGGTGTGGAGTGGTTGCATGGCTGCTGTAGTTGTTGTTGTTGCATGGAAAGAGAGAGAAAGAGAGTAATGATAAATAAAGAGAGGAAAAGAGAGAGGATAAGGGAGAGAGAGAGAAAGATTCTCTCTACAAAATTGTTAGGGCCGGCTACTAGTTGGCTGTGGGGGGATTTATGAGTGTGAGGGAAATGAATGGTTAGGATTGCTTAGGAGAATCCAATGGCTAGAGATCAATTAGAGGAAAATTGTCATTCCTATGGGAATTAAATAAACGGAAAAATTCCAATAAATATTAAAAATAGGTAGAAGGATATTAAATATTATTTTTGGACACAAAAAAATGAGGGTGTCCCGATGGAGGGCAACATGGAGCTGGACTGGACTCGGTGGAGCCGGATTGGATCAAAATCGGACATTGTGCAAAAATCGAATTAAAATTAGGCGTTGATGATCATGAGTGAATAAGTAGCACATGGAGATTCCAATAAATGGGACACAAGTGACGGACGGGTAGTAGGCTCAAAGTGGGCCATGTCCATAGTTGGGGCTGACAGGTTTTGGTCGACAGGGGACCCACAAATCAAGTTGGAAAATGAATGTGACGCCGTGGAGTGAAATAAAATCGGGTCACGCGTCAGGAAAGTTGTGCGAAGTAAATGGAGCACAAAATGATGTGTCTGAGTAGGAAACGAAGGTCATGGGTGACGAGCGTCTCGAGTAGATCATCAATGAGAAGTTGGTTTCAAGAAACTGACTGGTCTTGCGCTCCCAATTTAAAAGTCACGGTATCGCGCTAATAATGATCAAGGAAAAGAGTGGGAAAAATAATTAATAATCAACTGGTCTAATTTGACCCGAAATTCAGCGAAGCAAAAAGAGCACAAGGGAACAAGTTTGGATGGGACACTATATACCATCATGAAGGTAATCCTGTCCACTCCAAAACTCATAAAGAAGATTTCCAGAGTTGAACATCCCTGATACTCCAAATATCCATGGCACAGGAAAGTACACTTAAGGAAAAATAACAGAATAAATTATTTATTGAAATTAAAATCAATCAGAAAATAATTAAAAATAAAAAAAATCAACCCAAAATTCAGGGTGCTCACACAATCGGACCAATAAAGACGTGTCATGCAAACGGATGCGCCGGTCAGACTGCGCATCATACAGACGCGCCCATCAGCACCAAGCGCCTCATAAGGATACGCCCTACGCGCCCCCATGCGCCTAGTGGAACGCAGATCGACGCGCCCACTCAACAGCCCATCACCCGCCAAAGAACATTAAATGCTGAAGACTGACACGACAGCAGCCAGTCCCCGAGGACTGAACAGTTGACAGCTTTTTCAGAAAACGAAGCGTTGCTGACGTCAGCATCATCATTACTTTCCTCCGGCGGTTACAAGCCACGTGGCTGCCCAACCATTTTGCATGCGCCTCCGCAGCCATGCGCCCAAATCTCTGCATGCGCCTCAAAAGCCATGTGCCTCAGACTTTTCTCTGATCCTTAAAAGACAGAAGTCAAGTCACTACTGAAGCCCCGCATGCGCCTCAAAAGTCGTGCACCCAGACTGGTTCGTGACTCCTAAAGGTTACAAGCCAAAGTCTCCTCATGTGCCCAATCCCAAGCGCATCCTATCAGACCACTCTCCACCAAATCCGAGATCTTTGAGCCATGGAGCTACGACACGTGTCCTTTGACTCGATTCAGCCTCTGAAGGGATGCTAATCACCCAAGATCTCAGCAACTGAAAGATCCTCTCTAATGCTACATGTCAGCTCGGCCGCAGCCCACAAAGGCAACAGGAAGGGTTCAACTCCTCAATCAGAGCGCATCGCCCATCCGTCTCCATAAGCAATCACCACGTGGCCTCCCCACAAACAGGCGCAGCCTACACATGCGCGCATGAGCAGCCAGCCTGCAAGCTATAAATAGAGGGATCATTTCCTTCTTCCACACCCACGAACACACAGAGAGACATACCGACAGACAGAGACCTACACACAGTGTGAGAGGCAGATACAGACACTCAACGTCTTCTTCCTCTCTGCAAGCTCCAGCACCCAGAGCAACTCGGACCTTCAGAGAACCGAGAACCGTCGTCAGATCGTCAACGGAGTCAACGTATTACCACTCGCTCCATCGACACAGGGACCCAGATAAACAAAAGTGTTCTCCTAGGACTACGTCTAAGTCCTATATTGTAACACCGTTCTGTTTGTAATTGAAATTTGCAATCAAAAGATTTTAATGGCAAACACTTCAGTTCGTTTGAAACACCCCTAATTCCTTCCATGTATGTTGGTCATTTTTTCCCTGTCATTAGTTTCTCGTAGATGTTTGCATTTGGGGATGCAATCGATTCGAGATTGACATGTACGAATTTGACTCATTTATTATTCTATTGATCTCGAGCGTGAAAGACCACCACTAGAATTGCTCAGCTTGGGTTAAGCCAAGTGTATTGTGAAAGCAAATATTGCATCAGCTTTCAATTAATGCACTCTTTCTTTTTTCTGGAAAAAAGAAGAAGAAGATCATGCCTTTCAATTTTTTGAGTCCTTAGATTTTGGGTGTTTATAAGGGCACTTCAATTTTACTCAGGGCTAGTCCAAATTTTTTTGGGTTTTACTCAGGACAGTCCATTATTTTGATCTAGGGCTGTCCCAAAGTAATCCCCCCCAACACAAATTTCATCTCTCATTTGCCAAAATACTTCTCTCTCATCCTAAACCCTAACTTCTCTCTTCTTCTTCCTCCTAAACCCTAAACTCTAACTCCATTCTCCACCACTGCAGCCGAGCATCTTCATCATCTTCCTCTTCTTCTCCACGTCTTCTTCTCTCTTTCAAGGAGAACGATGGCCCCCAAACCTTCCTCGCAAATAAGGTACAAAATTTTGCGTCGTCCAGGACTGCCCATTCTTCTGGCAGTCCTGACTGTATGTTGGATTGCCAAAAAAATGAGCAGTCCATTGGCATAACATGTGTAACAATGGACTGCCCATTTTTTTGGCAGTCTAACATACAGTTAGGACTGCCAGAAAAGTGGACAGTCCTTTCTTACACATGATGTGAGTTAGGACTGCCCACTTTTCTGGCAGTCCTAACTGTATGTTGGACTGCCAAAAATTTGGGCAGTCTTTAGTTACACATGTCCTGAGTAAAAACTGAAGTGCTATGAGTAAATTTTTCCAATGACAAACTTGTAAATAATACAAAGTTTAAAATGGGCTAGTCCTGAGTAAAAATTGAAGTGCCCTTATAAACACCCTATATTTTGGGCACATGGATTTCTTCTGCAACCCTCTAAGCTAATAATCCAAGGATCCTATAAATCTACAAAATTTAATCAAATGAACAAACATGAAAGAAACTATTTAACTATAATGATAGAGTTACATATAGTAATATTGCACTTTTATAAGTTTGTTACTCAATAGCATGCAAGTACGGAATTATAAATTTGAGCTCGAGTGAACTGGAATGGACTAAGATATGGATTGATTTATATATAAAAAATTAAAAATTAAAAAAAAAATACTTTTTAGGTAGGTTGGAGTCCACCTCATTCCTGAAGTGGTTCCGCCCTTGATAGCATGTCAATTTTTTTGATATATATTGTGAATGTTGCAAATAAGGTTCGAAATGTTGGAATCGATATAAGATCTTTCTATAAGTATCGGATTAACGGTTTCGGATAAAGAGTAAGAAAAGCAAATAAATTATTAAACAAATTAGAAAAAAATTACATATCTAGACATAATTTTAAACTTTTTATTATTTAATAATATATTTAAAATTGAATAAAATAATAGTTACTGTTGTTGATTGGTTTACCTGCCATAAATAAGACACCATTGTCGATTGATCTTTTTCTTTAAATTTTTTATGCCAATTTGACTGGAAAAGATATTATATATATATATATATATATATATATATATATATATATATATATATATATATATATAAATATATATATATATATATATATATATATATATATATATATATATATATACCAAAAATTATAATAAACATAATAGCTGATATTCTCCTTCCATTCTATTAGGGTGCATTTGATTACAAGGTGGAAACTATGTGAAAAATAAATTAATTTTATAGAAATATTTTACTAGGAAAAAACCATGAATTTTTTTTTACAAAATTAATTTAGGTGTTTGATTGTCGTTATTTTTGTATAGAAAATGATATTTTTCTATAGGCTTGGCCGGTTTTATCAAACACTACAATTGGTATAAAATTTGTGATGTTGTTGTAAAATGAGAGAGAAAGAGAAGAAATTGATAACCAGAAATATGTATGTAGTTTTTCTCATTGATAACATATATAGAGTGAATAATATAGATGTTGTTTATGAGTATGGATAAGGGCATCCATATTTAGGTTTATCCAAATCACAACACTCCCCTTGGATGTCCATTTTAATTATTGCCTAATTAAAAACTTTTCTAGAAAAACTCATTTGGAAAAAATCCATAAAAAAATAGTACAATAATATTCTTCACGAATATGATTTTTCAGGAATTCAGGTGGGTGAAAATTATACTGCCTCATTAAAAACCTTTGGAAGGGAAAATCCAGTGAAAAAAATCTCAACGAAGGAAAATAGTACAATGCGCAAAGACATGGTTCAAGATGTCTCCATTAGCATCTTCAAGATTCTCTCCCTCAAAAATATTACATTCTTGTTCTTACATCAATTTAAAATAAAAAATCAACCCACAATATAATTTAAATATTACATCTCATCCCAACACTTTATTTGTCTATACATTTATACTCATATCCTTATGAAGAGTTATATATTTATTTTTTATTCCCGAAAGCTCACAACTCTCCTCGTTTGTGAACTGTTAAAAACATAGTCCTGCACATTCTCTTATTTGCTCTATTAATTGTAAGAGGGATTTGGGATAATTGTCGCAGTATTTTGTTATATTTATCTCCAAAATACCTGTAACATTGTTTAAAAAAATATACACCTTATTTGTGATATCCTCTTAAGGAGGATCAGATAAATATCCTGCATTTGTATATCTCACTATATAAAAACATCCATCAAGAATAATTAATGTGTATTATGTCATTCCAGTATATGTGTGTAGATGCATATCAGCATTTCACATAAAATATTATGTTGAGTGAATGACAATAAATATTTTATATTTTAAATAGGGTGCTTCAGGATCCAGAACATATTTTTTTTGGTTGTAATTGTAGTGTCCCGCTCCGCGAATGTACTAGATAAACCAAAAAAATTAGATTGCTGGCTCTGCAACAGAAGACGATTGATCTGGGTGAGTGGACTAAAACACATTTGATGATTCGCTTACGTGTGAGACTCGTCTCACGGTATTGATATTTATATACGGATACGTATTTAGTGTTGTATTTAGTATTTTCTTGATTTTCAGAATGCTTTGGAATTTTTTCCAAAATTGTATATATTTCTCATTGATCTGCATGTCGCCGATGTATCGGTGTATATCGACGGTTGACATTCTCATTGTACGAATTTCTGACAATTGTCAGGTGACCCGTATTTTGACTTGTCTCTTTTATTTTGGTTTAAATTTTGACTTGGTTTAATTGGTTTGGTTCAACTTGGCTTGGCTTGGTTTGGTTTAGTTTGGTTTGAGATGAGGATGTCATCCCCAGTTTTTGAATTAGGTGTATTTTTGTGATTTTCCAAGTTTTATATTTTTGGGAATTTTATTTGATTTTATAGGATTTTTTTAGGGAATTGGTTGATTTAGTTTGAATTTTATCTAATTTGGACTTGAGTTGGAGACCCGGGTAGTCTGGACACTAGTGGGACCCACATACTAGCTGGGCTTAGCCCACATGCCATCCTAACTAGGCTAGAAACCATAAACCAATACTTTCATGGCTTAACTAGTCATTTAGAGGCTTAATTAGTCAATTTGGAGTTAAACCAAACCAAGTCTAATGGGTTTGGAGGCCTAATGGGTCTCCACCCAAATCCATTAAGACCCCCATGGCCGGCCATGTATAGGCAAAACCCCCTCCCTTTACTTCACTCCAAAGTAAACTCTCTCTCTCTTCATTTCATTCTTTTCTTTTGAAGCTTCTTCTCTCTCAGGAAACCAATTCTAGGTATGCTCATTAACCCCCATAAATTTCCTCTCTTGCATTTATTCCTTCACAATAAATGTGGAGGAGACCATTCTCTACTTAATGACCCTAGCTTTTATAGGTTTTCCCTAAAAACCTAGTTTAAGGATTTATTAGGGCTTTTCCTTTTTAGAGAGAAATATATATATGTGTATATATATATTCCTATATGTGTGTGTGAGTGTCTATATATATATATATATATATATATATATATATATATATATATATATATATATATATATATATATATATATATATATATGTAGATGGGCATATGTGTTTGTGAGTTTATATATATATATATATAGGTATGGATGTGTGTGTGCGATTTTAGAGGAAGAGAATAAGAGTTTGGGAGAGAGAATAGAAGTAGAAGAAGAAGGAATAAGAAATAGCAGCAACAGTAGTAGGAAGTAGAGCAGCAGCAGCAGTAGGAAGGAGAGCAGCAGCAGCAGTAGGAAGTGGCAGCAGCAGCATAAGCCCAGTAGCAGCAGCAGCAGTTTAGGCATTAGGAGCAGCAGTGGTAATAAGAAGGAGACGGAGAATAAGGAGAAGGAGATGGAGAATAAGGAGAAGGAGACGGAGAATAAGGAGAAGGAGACGGAGAATAATAAGAAGGAGACGGAGAATAAGGAGAAGGAGACGGAGAATAAGAAGAAGGAGACGGAGAATAATAAGAATAAGACGGAGAATAAGATGAAGGAGACGGAGAATAAGGAGAAGGAGACGGAGAATAATAAGAATAAGACAGAGAATAAGGAGAAGGAGACTGAGAATAAGGAGAATAAGGAGAAGGAGACGGAGACGGAGAATAAGGAGAAGGGAATGTAGAAAATCAAATTTGAGAGGGTTTGGCTTTTATAGGTTATCCCTAAAAACCTAGTTTAAGGATTTATTAGGGGTTTTCCTTTTTAGAGAGAAATATATATATATGTGTATATATATATTCCTATATGTGTGTGTGAGTGTCTATATATATATATATATATATATATATATATATATATATATATATATATATATTTTATATATATATATATATATATATATATATTTTATATATATATATATATATATATATATATATATATATATATATATATATATATATATATATATATATATATATATATAGTATGTAGTATGGGCATATGTGTTTGTGAGTTTATATATATATATATATATATATATATATTATATATATATATTATATATATATATAGGTATGGATGTGTGTGTGCGATTTTAGAGAAGAGAATGAGAGTTTGGGAGAGAGAATAGAAGTAGAAGAAGAAGGAATAAGAAATAGCAGCAACAGTAGTAGGAAGTAGAGCAGCAGCAGCAGTAGGAAGGAGAGCAGCAGCAGCAGTAGGAAGTGGCAGCAGCAGCATAAGCCCAGTAGCAGCAGCAGCAGTTTAGGTATTAGGAGCAGCAGTGGTAATAAGAAGGAGACGGAGAATAAGGAGAAGGAGACGGAGAATAAGAAGAAGGAGACGGAGAATAATAAGAAGGAGACGGAGAATAAGGAGAAGGAGACGGAGAATAATAAGAATAAGACAGAGAATAAGGAGAAGGAGACGGAGAATAATAAGAAGGAGACGGAGAATCAGAAGAAGGAGACGGAGAATAAGGAGAAGGAGACGGAGAATAAGGAGAAGGAGACGCAGAATAATAAGAATAAGACGGAGAATAAGGAGAAAGAGACGGAGAATAAGGAGAATAAGGAGAAGGAGACGGAGACGGAGAATAAGGAGAAGGAAATGTAGGAAATCAAATTTGAGAGGGTTTGTAAGTGAGTCAACACTTTGTCTAGATTTGACCAAATCCAAACTTGAGTTGACCAATTGACCAAAAGTCAACTGTAGGCCAACTCTTGACCCCGTTTGACTTTTTTCGACTTGTTTTGACTTGCGATGACTGGTATAACCTAGAGTTGACTTGGTCTGACTTAGATTGACTTGATATAACTTGATTTGACCTAGATTGACTTGACATGACTTAGTGTGACTCAGTGAGACCTAGTTTGACCTAGAATTCATATCATTCTTTGTGAATCATTCTTAACTTTGTTAAAACCTAAATTAACATGCAATATCTCATCTTTAGGTCTCTGATTATCACTCTGAGCATTGATATACCCTACAGCTCAGGACAGCAGGCGAGTACATTCACTGATAGTTTTCATTGTCTTGATATCTGCTATATCCGATTCAGTTGTAGTGTCTTACTTGATTCCAGTCACAATAGTTCACGGACTAGTATACGTTGGATCATGACATGAGATGTTGTTCCTGGATTTTCTTGGTATATATGTACATTTCCTGTCTTGTTTCCTGTACTTGTATAGACACCGATTCCTGAGAGGGAGTAGCTATCCTCTTAGGGAATCCCGTGTCATGACGTGTTATGTCCGGATCCATTATACTATTCGGGGATGGGGAATTATTAGGGACTATGTGATCATGTCACTATATTCTTATGCTTGCGCCACTCTCACCTCACGTAGGGTGTAGCGAGATCTTATTTCATGTGCTCGTTATCCAGGTTGGCCGGCATGACCCTTTCCAGTAATTTTTATGTGATTGTCGGGCCAAGTGGATAGCCTGTCCTGTCACTTATCCCAAGCCGATCACATATCGCTCTAATAATTCAAGTCACATTTTATATTTACTTATCTTATCATATATCCTGTTCTGTTCTACATTCAGTACTTTCTCACCATGCTAAGATATTCAGTTACTCACATGTTCTACATGCCTTTATATTGTACCTTGATTGGAGACTAAGTTCTGCTCGGAAGAAGGGTTACAACCCCGGTCCTTGTTTGGTTTAAGGGTTGTAGCTCAGCTTCCGAACGGTTCCTAAGTCTTCATATATCTTTGTCTTGTAGTTCATTATACTGTCTCTTATAGAATTTGTCAATTCACATGGAACTGCTGTTAGTGCTTGTACTTGCTCATTTTCCTGACAGGATACCGTTATGATATATTACAGATGACTCTGAGGCAGACTGCTCGACCTATTATGGGCTTGAGCTAGATGGAATAGTCCAGGACCGTGGCCATATAGTAGAGCCACTAGACTTTGTACTCCTAGAGTAGTGTAGATTAGCTAGGTTTGACTGGACTGCGATCCAGCTAGCATTATCAGACTGTAGCTTCTATGTTATATTTTGAGACCCTGTGATGTTGTATATATCTGGGCTTGTGTTGGACACTGGACTTATTCCTTTTCATCTATCATATATTTTCCTTTCGTGCTATCTATCCTAGTTTGTTTTTGTGATTGAGACTGCATTGCTATGTCACCTCCATTCGGAGTGTATATACTGTACAGGTACCTTTATACTGTTTAGTGTAGTTTTGTAGACAACCTTATCACGCCCCAGAACCAGAATACTGGAGAGCGGGGGCGTACATAGCCAGCTACGTATAACAGAATGGAATCCACGTCGCTATACGGTCACGGCTGTCTAGATATGTGAGGGTTTCACTACAATCTATCAGTCTCTTAAGGTCATAAAATAGCCTATTGTCTCAATCTCAACCAACTAATAATAGTTACAAGATGTCAGACCACCAAATACACAATAGTAAGGCGTCCCATACATTACATATTCGGAATGACCATGAAGCTAGTCGTTACAAAATATGAGGACTAGCAAGAGTTCAGTCAGACATGATTAACCCCCGGGGCTTGTCAATCATGTTACAGCCCGTAGGCAGACTATAAGTAAAAGCTGCAATCGAGCTAACACTTGCTCGTCGGCTAAACGCCTCAAAAGAATAATTTACAATATTACAGTAGGAGAACAAAAGAAACCCACTCGATGCCCTGGTTACGCCTGGTGATCACCATCGGGCTGGAAAGCAGGGAGATCCTTTGGTGCTTCTCCGGTATCTGGCCATACAAAACCAGCTGGGTCAGCCCCAGAAAGAGCAAGTGCCACAAAGGAGGCTTCACTTAAGGGCTAAAACCAACAAATCATTAGCATTCAACAGGTAAGAAAATAATAAGTAACACAGATTGAGGTTTGTGCACTACCAATGCACTTGTCCCAATCAGAGAAAATAATTAAGTGAAGCATCATTGACATAAGACAACTGGAGAATCATGCTAGATAAAATATAGCTGGGCAGTATATAGAAGACGAAGGTACTATTCCGGAAGCCAGGTTACAATCCTTAAACCAAACAAGGACCGAGATTGTAACCCTTTGCCTGAACAGAACTTAGTCTCTGATCATTTATTGCTAAAGGTGACAACCATTAAGGTGAAAATAAGAGATAGTACAATGATAAAAGTGACAATGAAGAGTACAATACGCTAGAGTGACAATAGAGTACAATCATTATAGTAACAATCTGGAGTGACAATCATTCTGGTACAATCTTGCAATCAATCACCTCTAGACAATACTATACTGGACTAGACTCCATCCATTCAATCACGGCCAATCATTGCGTACGGCTTTCTACATTAACTAATTAGGGTTATCACAATCCTAGTTACTAGCAAGATACAATGAGATGCTCCAAGTAGTCACAGGCCTTGCAGCTACCCAGGTTATCCAGGCGAACATTATGGTGACAATTTAGAGAGTTCAATCATTAAAGTAACAATCTGGAGGGTACAATACACTAGAGTGACAATAGAGTTCAATCATTAAAGTGGCAATGGAAAGAGTGCCCCACATGATAGTGGGCTGGAAATGTACCCTACTCGTCGGCAGGCTACAAGTCCAAACATTTGCGGCCGGAATAACGGGGTCGCCTGTAACTGGGGAATATCTCTTCATGACTAGTGAATTATCCTAGTCATTAACCTTAGTTTATTTTAATATGTACCCCTGACCGTGGTACTCAGGGATCCATGCCCTAGACATGATGCAAGACACACAGGTTCATTTATCAATACATTCACAAGTCACCCACGGTGTCCAGGTCAATATTACATTATCATGTCAATAGAGACGTCGCAACGGCGCTCAATAACTATGCCATTCACTTATCTGGAGTGCACCACCACAGGTCACTATCAAGTTGTGCACAGAATTCAATACATCAACCATGCTATGCTCACATCGTGCTCATATCAATGTCGTGTCAAAAAGGCGTAAGGATATAAACAGGAAATACCATGCACTAAAAGAAGATGAAATAAAACATAATGCAAATAGGTGCCAAGACTAGACTGTGCTGGGCAGCCAGGGTCAGGTTGCGCCAGCACAAGGAGTGCCAAGTTGTGCTGGAACACAAGGGAGCAAGGGGTGCCAAGGTCAAGGGGCGCAGGCCTTTAGGTGGCGCCAGGCTGGGTTGCGCTAGGGTGAGCTGCGCTGGGAGGGGGCAAGCTGGACCGCGCCAAGCTGGGTTGCGCCAGGGCGGATTACGCTGGAAGGGGGCAAGCTGGACCGCGCCAGGCTGGATTGCGCCAGGGCGGATTGCGCTGGGAGGGGGCAAGCTGGACCGCGCCAAGCTGGATTGCGCCAGGGCGAATTGCGCTGGGAGGGGGCAAGCTGGACCGCGCCAGGCTGGATTGCGCCAGGGCGGATTGCGCTAGCGATGGTGAGCGCCAGCACCAAGAGGCACTGTGCTGGGCAGCGCCAGCGCTAAAGAGCGCTGGGCTAGACTGGGTGAGTGGCGCCAGCGCTAAAGAGCGCTGGGCTAGCTGGATTGCGCCGGGACAGGAGGTCTTCTTCCCCAAGGCTGAGAGCAAAATGGCCATGGAACTCAAAACTTCAAAAGACCATAACTAGGTCAAATCTCAATGAAAATCCACTTTACAAAGGTCTAAGTTGTGTAAAATTAAATTCTCTACAACATGGAACATTCAAAACAAGAAAATGAACAAGTTTTATATATCAAAACCACCAAAATCCGAAAATACTTCAATCCTAGATCTACAAAATTCTAAGCTCCAAATGGAGAAAACCCAAGTTCTAATGTTGCTTAAAATGAGCTAATAAAGCTATTAGACAAATAAAATATAGCCCTCAAGTGATAGCAAGATGCAACTTGCCTAGGTTGCTGGTGTGTTAATGGTGGAGAGGAAAGAGTAATGAGGAAGAAGATGAAGAAAATAAATGAAGAGAGAGAGAGAAGAAAATTGATATTTATAGTCGGGTGGTGGTTCTTCATGTCAACCCAAAATAAACTAAGCCAAGATAAACCAAGGTGAACCAAGTCAAGGTCAATAAACTCTCTCTCTAGCAATTTAAACCAAATGAATCATGAAATAAACCAAGCCTCACTAATCCAAAAATAAACCAATGAACCATTAAAACCAGTTGAACTATCAATGCCAATAAAACCAAGCCAATGCAAAATAAACCAAGATAACTAATCATGAATAAATAAATTATGGGTCCAAAACACGTATATGTACACTAAATACGTATCACGAATTTGGGACATTACAAACCTAGACAGCGTTCTACCGCCGATGCTGCGGCGTAGGCAGGACGTACCCACGTACTCGTGCCCCTAATCAGGGTACGGGTCGTGACACATTTTTGTAGTGGTCCACGCAGGTCTCGTATCGCAATTAGTACGATCTCGTAATGGTGCTATACTTAGAGTACTAATTACGAGCCTGCGATTAGGACGTAGGACCTAGGATATGATAGGAGTTTCTCAATCACACCTAGGAAAACTTCCGATCTTTTGATTATCATGATTACTCCCCTTGTATTAAATTAACCGTCCTTCCTTGATAAATCTACTCATGTGCCATATTGATCTCTTTGTTTTAATTCGTCTCCTGGATGACGAAGACGCACCCGCAGGCCACTGGATCGAGTAGCTTGCCCGAGAGATCTGACCAGGCTGAGGAGGAGGTTCACGAGACTACCCCCAGTGATTCCACTATCCCGGAGGCCCTGGCAGTTGCACAGGGAGGTCTACCACCTCCACCCCAGAGGGTTTCGGTCGCCGTTCCAGAGATACTGCCGCCACCACCCCCGATACCGACGGATACACACCACATGTTCCTTTTCCTTCAGCAGATGATGGAGACACAGCGAGCCCAGGCAAACGCATCGAAGCGCCAGACGGAGGCGTCACGCCGTCAGATTGAGATGCTGAGGCATAGCATGGAGAACTCACATCAGCTTGCACTGGCAGCAGTGGAGAGAGTGGCACCGGGTACGGTACAGGGCCCTACTGGCCAGCAGCCGTACCAGCAGCAGTCCAGGCCGGGGACAGTATTAGACTTTAGGAAGATGAGCTCCAGAGACTTTACGGGCACGGAGGGCATCCTTTATGCAGACGATTGGCTAGAGGATGTGCAGCGGAGCATAGAGCTGGCAGAGCTTCCTAGAGGACTTTGGGTTTCGGTCGCAGCCAGCCGATTCTTCGACATCGCGCTGACATGGTACCGTACGGATCCTCGTGCATTGGTAAGAGGGCTGACATGGGAGAACTTCCGAAGGCTCTTCAAGGAGAAGTTCTTCCCGGACGTGGCTCTTACAGCATTGGAGGGCCAGTTCGTGGGTCTAGTGCAGGGGAACTCATCGGTGGACGAGTATGCAGCAGAGTTCTTCCGCCTTAGCAGGTTCGCTTTCGATATGATCCAGGATGAGGGGAAGAAGGCTCGTAAGTTCCGTAGGGGACTTATTCATGCAGTGTGCACCCGCACCTCGGGTCGCCGTGACGCGACGTTCGATCAGATATTGATGGACGTGCAGATTGTAGAGGAGGACTTCGGCCTCAAGCCGAAGAGGAGCGGTGATACCATGGAGGTGAGTTCCAGTGTCGGACCGACCAAGTGCCCCATATTTAGCATCAGCAGAGGCTATTTCAGCAGCAGCCTCTGTTACAGATTCAGCAGGCACCAGCACGTGCCCAGCAGCTACAGGGACAGGGCCAGAGACCGGCTACCCCGTGCGGCTTCTGCGGGAAGCCGGGGCACACTAGAGAGGCTTGTAGGAAGAGGTTGGGCGTCTGTCTATACTGTGGGGCGCCTGACCATCAGCTGAGGGATTGCCACGCTAGTGGAATCTGAAGAGACCATGACAGAGTACAGCAGGCTAGAGGAGGCCAGCAGGGGCGTGCTTTTGCCATGACAGTTGAGCCCACTCAGGCAGTAGCAGAGCAGATAGCAGGTTCCGATATTTTGAATCCCCTTTTCGCATTTGCCTTCTTATAAACTGTCTTGAACTTCGATTCTATCTGTTCCTTGATCGTTGGATGAAAATTGTTCTTGTGATGTGATTCCTTCTAAGATAAGTCGTATGGGCTAGGTCGCCTCGATTATGAGATTTTAGAATACTCTAGGGTCATGCTAGCAAGCATAGTGAGGACATATAGTCGAATTATGGTCGTATTTCTCGGGTGTGGGAATTTAAGATTTTCGCTGTCAAGCATGCGGCAATGCAAAAATTTTAAATACCATAATTCTAGATGTATGTACCGTAGTTGAGGACTCTGTGATTATCGTAACCTTGCTCACTGGCATGACGGAGATTCTGAGTATCATGATGATTGGACAGACGCATACGATTATTGATTTGCATGATTTTTGTGTTTACTTGTTTTAATTTTGAGGATGATTCTTTTAAGGTGGATAGACTTATAGCACCCAGTTTCTATTTGAGAGTAATTTTAAATTTTATAATTTTAGTCATTTAATTTATGCTTTGATTTTTGAGATTTTAATCATTTTAAATTTTAAGCCATGACATGTGATTTTGATATTTTACTATTGTTTGGTTTTAATTTTGAGGACAAAATTCTTTTAAGGTGGGTAGATTTGTCACCCCCAGTTTTTGAATTAGGGGTATTTTCATTATTTTCCAAGTTTTGTATTTTTAGGAATTTTATTTGATTTTATAGAATTTTTTAGGGAATTGGTTGATTTAGTTTGAATTTTATCCAATTTGGACTTGAGTTGGAGACCCGGGTAGTCTGGACACTAGTGGGACCCACATACTAGCTGGGCTTGGCCCACATGCCATCCTAACTAGGCTAGAAACCATAAACCAATACTTCCATGGCTTAACTAGTCATTTAGAGGCTTAATTAGTCAATTTGGAGTTAAACCAAACCAAGTCTAATGGGTTTGGAGGCCTAATGGGTCTCCACCCAAACCCATTAAGACCCCCATAGCCGGCCATGTATAGGCAAAACCCCCTCCCTTTACTTCACTCCAAAGTAAACTCTCTCTCTCTTCATTCCATTCTTTTCTTTTGAAGCTTCTTCTCTCTCAGGAAACCAATTCTAGGTATGCTCATTAACCCCCATAAATTTCCTCTCTTGCATTTATTCCTTCACAATAAATGTGGAGGAGACCATTCTCTACTTAATGACCCTAGCTTTTATAGGTTTTCCCTAAAAACCTAGTTTAAGGATTTATTAGGGGTTTTCCTTTTTAGAGATAAATATATATATGTGTATATATATATTCCTATATGTGTGTGTGAGTGTCTATATATATATATATATATATATATATATATATATATATATATATATATATATATATATATATATATATATATATATATATAAACTCACAAACATATATGCCCATCTACATATATATATATATATATATATATATATATATATATATATATATATATATATAAACTCACAAACATATATATATATATATATATATATATATATGTAGATGGGCATATATGTTTGTGAGTTTATATATATATATATATATATATATATATATATATATATATATATATATATATATATATATATATATATATATATATAGGTATGGATGTGTGTGTGCAATTTTAGAGGAAGAGAATGAGAGTTTGGGAGAGAGAATAGAAGTAGAAGAAGAAGGAATAAGAAATAGCAGCAGCAGTAGTAGGAAGTAGAGCAGCAGCAGCAGTAGAAAGGAGAGCAGCAGCAGCAGTAGGAAGTGGCAGCAGCAGCATAAGCCCAGTAGCAGCAGCAGCAGTTTAGGCATTAGGAGCAGCAGTGGTAATAAGAAGGAGACGGAGAATAAGGAGAAGGAGACGGAGAATAAGGAGAATGAGACGGAGAATAAGGAGAAGGAGACGGAGAATAATAAGAATAAGACGGAGAATAAGGAGAAGGAGACGGAGAATAATAAGAAGGAGACAGAGAATAAGAAGAAGGAGACGGAGAATGAGGAGAAGGAGACGGAGAATAAGGAGAAGGAGACGGAGAATAATAAGAATAAGACGGAGAATAAGGAGAAGGAGACGGAGAATAAGGAGAAGGAGACGAAGACGGAGAATAAGGAGAAGGGAATGTAGGAAATCAAATTTGAGATGGTTTGTGAGTGAGTCAACACTTTGTCTAGATTTGACCAAATCCAAACTAGAGTTGACCAGTTGACCAAAAGTCAACTGTAGGCCAACTCTTGACCCCTTTTGACTTTTTTCGACTTGTTTTGACTTGCGATGACTGGTATGACCTAGAGTTGACTTGGTCTGACTTAGATTGACTTGATATAACTTGATTTGACCTAGATTGACTTGACAGGACTTAGTGTGACTCAGTGAGACCTAGAATTTATATCATTCATTGTGAATCATTCTTAACTTTGTTAAAACCTAAATTAACATGCAATATCTCATCTTTAGGTCTCTGATTATCACTCTGAGCATTGATATACCCTACAGCTCAGGACAGCAGGCGAGTACATTCACTGATAGTTTTTATTGTCTTGATATCTGCTATATCCGATTCAGTTGTAGTGTCTTACTTGATTCCAGTCACGATAGTTCACGGACTAGTATACGTTGGATCATGACATGAGATGTTGTTCCTGGATTTTCTTGGTATATATGTACATTTCCTGTCTTGTTCCCTGTACTTGTATAGACACCGATTCCTGAGAGGGAGTAGCTATCCTCTTAGGGAATCCCGTGCCATGACGTGTTATGTCCGGATCCATTATACTATTCGGGGATGGGGAATTATTAGGGGCTATGTTATCAAAGCCACCATGTCACTATATTCTTGTGCTTGCGCCACTCTCACCTCACGTAGGGTGTAGCGAGATCTTATTTTATGTGCTCGTTATCCAGGTTGGCCGACATGACCCTTTCCAGTAATTTTTATGTGATTGTCGGGCCAAGTGAATAGCCTGTCCTGTCACTTATCCCAAGCCGATCACATATCGCTCTAATAATTTAAGTCATATTTTATATTTACTTATCTTATCATATATCCTGTTCTGTTCTAAATTCAGTACTTTCTCACCATGCTAAGATATTCAGTTACTCACATGTTCTACATGCCTTTATATTGTACCTTGATTGGAGACTAAGTTCTGCTCGGAAGAAAGGTTACAACTCCGGTCCTTGTTTGGTTTAAGGGTTGTAGCTCAGCTTCCGAACGGTTCCTAAGTCTTCATATATCTTTGTCTTGTAGTTCATTATACTGTCTCTTATAGAATTTGTCAATTCACATGGAACTGCTGTTAGTGCTTGTACTTGCTCATTTTCCTGACATGATACCGTTATGATATATTACAGATGACTCTGAGGCAGACTGCTCGACCTATTATGGGCTTGAGCTAGATGGAGTAGTCCAGGACCGTGGCCTTATAGTAGAGCCACTAGACTTTGTACTCCCAGAGTAGTGTAGATTAGCTAGGTTTGACTGGACAGCGATCCAGCTAGCATTATCAGACTGTAGCTTCTATGTTATATTTTGAGACCCTGTGATGTTGTATATATCTGGGCTTGTGTTGGACACTGGACTTATTTCTTTTCATCTATCATATATTTTTCTTTCGTGCTTTCTATCCGAGTTTGTTTTTTTGATTGAGACTGTATTGCTATGTCACCTCCATTCGGAGTGTATATACTGTACATGTACGTACCTTTGTACTGTTTAGTGTAGTTTTGTAGACAACCTAGACAGCGTTCTACCGTCGATGCTGCGGCGTAGGCTGGACGTATCCACGTACTCGTGCCCCTAATCAGGGTACGGGTCGTGACAGAGGGGGTTGATATAAAACCTAACTCCTCTCTCTCTCTCTCTCTCTCTCTCCTCCATTATTTTATTTCTCTTCATCTTCTTCCTCTTCATTTTCTCCTCCAACCTAAGGCAAGTAAATCTTGCCAAAACCTTGAACAAAGTTATTTTTCTTTGTTCTATTCTCTTCCTTGCATGATTCTAAGCCTCTTTAGAACTTGAAATTTTTGATTTTGATGGCTACATTTTTATAGATCTAAGTTTTGATATTTTCTTGTCTTGGTTTTGATCTATTAAAACTCGGTATTTCCTAAAATCAGTCATCCCAGGCTGTAGGAAATCTCGTTCTATGCAGTTTAGACCCTTGGAAGTCTCAATTCGGACTTATTTTGAGCAAGTTATGCTCTTTTGAAGTTTTTGGATTCCATGGAACTGGGCTGCTGTGTAGGAGAAGAAGCACAGTGTCGGGCGCCCAGTCTGGCTCTGGCACCTCTTCCGGCCCAGGCGCCCAACTCGGCCCAGACGCCTTGCGTGTCCTGGCGCCTCTTGACCCTAGCGTTCACGGGTGCTTAGGCGCCAAATGTGATGCGCCGACCCTAACGCTCATTGGTGCTTAGGCGCCCACTATGATGCGCCTCTCTGGCCCTGGCACCGATGCATACCTAGGCGCCACTTTGGTCCTAGTGCTCATTGGTGCCCAGGAGCCTCTCTGGCCATGCGCCTACTTCGACCATGCGCCCTCTTGGCCCCAGCACCCATCCGTACCTAGGCGCCACGTTGGCCCTGGCGCCACCTTGGCCCAGGTGCCCCTACGAGTCTAGGCGCCATCTTGGTCTGGCGCCCAAGCTTACTGTAAACTCCCTAAAATTTCTACTTTTATTTATCTTTATTAAATAGAAATAATTGGTATATGTTTTTAGTAATAATTTATTTCCTAGAAGTGGTAAAATTATATTTTAGCCTTATAAAGTGAGTAGAAATTGTATCTAATTTTTATTTGATATTATGTGTGGATTATTTTATACAAAATAAATCTTTATTGTAGGTTACAAATACTTTAGAAATTACTATTATTTTGTTTTTTAAAATTTCTAAAATATATTTCTTTAGGAGCTTATTAAGTATTTAAAGGATTTGTTAAATTTTAGAAATAGTGGTGTATATATATCATGGACTTTTATTTTTATTACTTTTTTTATAATGATAATTTATAAATTGTTTTAGAAAGTTGTTTAGATTTTAGGAGTTTTAATAGGAATTTTATTGGGTTATTCTTAAAGTATATATGTGTGTGTATATATGTATATACATATATATATTACATACATACATACATATATATATATATATATAAATATATATATATATATATATATATATATATATATATATATATATATATATATATATATATATATATATATATTTATATTTATATATATATATATATATATATATATATATATATATATATATATATATATATATATATATATATATATATATATATATATTGGATTATATTAGGATTTTATATATTATGAGTTACTGTTCAGTTATAAGTTATTACAGTGTGATTAGGCATTAGGAAAAAAATTCAATTTATCGCGAGATATTCAATATCTCGCGATAAGCACTTGCAGGCAAAACCCGACAGCAGCAATTCAAGCTGCGGAAGAATCCGAAGGCTTGGGTCGACCCAAAAACCTTCAAATCTTGATCAATTCAGCCCAAATCTTTTCCTATAGGACTCCTACCTTATTCTCCACAAGATTACATCGAATCCAATTCAAAATTTAATTAGAATTGATCCAATTTTGGAGTTAAGCATTTAATATAACCTGCGTATTCTCGAAAAAAAAGAGAGAAACTTCTTCGATCTCGAACCTGGAGAGCTAATCTCCGACCCAGAGCCTCAGAGCAGCACCTTAAACCCTAGGCGCACAGTCCCAGATGACTGCACCACCTGCTCGTCGCGCACGTCGTCGTCGATCACCTGAAATCCGCGTCGAACAGAAGAAACTCTGTTTTCATTCAGCCGCAAGGTACCCCTCTTCACCAACTCGATTCTTCACGTACAATTCATATTTTTCGATGCTGCGAGTTGTCGTAGATAGCCCACATGACCCCGTAGACGACCCAATAGTTGGTTTTCTTTATTGTCGAACCATCGCGTCGAAAATCCGATGCAAATATTCCGAAAAAACTGATTTCTACAACAGTATACACAGATTCATGTACCCCTATTTAGAGACTTTTTCCCGTCAACCTAGTACGATTATTCCAGAAATAATTAAACAGTGAAATAGACCACCCGTAGCACTACGAGTCCTTTCTTTTAGTTTAAATTTTTGTTCATTCTATGCCATGAATTTCGAACCCAAAGTTTAGGGAAAACAGTTTTTAAAACTATAAATTTAAGGAAATTTTTTTCGATACGGTGTGCGCCCCGACAAACCGGGCGACGTGGTCGTGCACTATACGCATCGAAAGGCACGTATAGATGTTACCGACGTGTGGAAACTGAAGGGACTCGATTTCGTTGTGTGTGCGCGACGAAATTAGTACATATCCGTCGAGATACCCCCGTATCGATGTTTTGCAAACTTGACCATAACTTCGTGCACGTTCGTCGGATCGACGCAAAACTTGCGCCATCAGGACCGTATCGAGTTTTTGGTCCTGTATGCCAAGTTTGGTCCGATTCTGAAAAGGTTGATCGGAACGCCAAATTGGCGGGTCCGCAACCCGTTCTAAAGGGCGAATTTGTGTACGGCCCGCCCGAATCCAACTTTGGACATACGGTTGGGTTCGTCTCCTCAAACCGAACCCGTAGATATGTAGTTTGATGACTTTAGAGACCATAGGTTCTGGCACACGTTTCGGTGCAATACGGGTCCAACGGTGAACATCGTTTTGACCCGAAATTATGATTTTGTCCCTGTTCCAGAATTAAACTTTTGGACAGGCATTTCCTAGGTATTTCTTTTATGCTAAATCTGTTCGTGATATTTATTTTCAAATACCTCTCCTCGTTTTCCAGCCATTCATCAGCGTAGACGATCCCCTCTGTCCCATGGAATGGCATGGGCCTAAAGTCCATGAAGTGCTTGGGATTTCCCGGTCGCTGTCGCAGAGCATCTCTAATCTGAAGAGCCTCTCGCAAGGTATCGAGAAAGATGTTGGCCTGCTGCTGGATGATCCCGAGGAGTGTGACATTGTCCAGTGCTGGTGGCGGAGGCAGTGCAGGTGCTGGATACATCGTCGTGGCTGGAGACATCGTCGGCGGTGGGTGCATGGCAAATGCATGATGCATTGTTGGTGCTGGGTGTATGGCTGGTACCGGACGTGGAACCCCTGGCGGTGGGACAGATGCTGGTGGTAGACCGGGTATTGGTGGTGGAGTCTGCGGAGGAAACTGCAAAGGTGGCGGAATGTCGTCTCTGCGGAATCTCGAGAACTGCGGCTGCGGCGGATTGCCCATATGAGTGAGCTGGCTTCCTTATATTGGCGGGGTCATGTACGTGAAAAAGCCTCCTGTAGCCGGTGGAGTGTTCAGTGCAGCGTTGTTCCTATCTTGAGAGTTCATCTTAACTGTAACAAGAGCAAATACTTTAGCCGTTGAAGAGATTTTCAAGCAGGATGCAAGTCAAGAATTCAATGAAATCAAGGATTAGAGAACAGTAATGAGTCAAGACATGTGGATGAGATCCTAAGTGTCTAATCCTATTCGCAGGCTCACGACGGTACAATGACGTAACCGAAGTGATTAACGTTGACCTGCATGGGCCACCAAAAAAACTTGTCACAATCCGCACCCACTTTTCGGATACGAAACGTGTCCAAGTCCAGCCTACGCCGCAGTGTCGGCGGTAGAACGCTGTCTATACTCACAAGTCACGGAAATCTAGAATCACGGGAAATCTATATCTCATCCACAGAAAAATCAAGACACAATCAAGATCAATGAATATCCATGAAACTAAGCAATAATGAATGTAAACTGAATGTATCCAATAATTAATGTCACGTCCGGTGGACACAAATCCTCTACCAATAGACGAAAAAATAGAGAAATACAAGAAATAAATGACTGAGTACAAACTGCTAATCAAGACGACCTCAAATGCAGGTACTGTGATCTGATGCTACCCAAATCCACTCGTCTGTCCTGTCTCAAGCTCGGCTAACCTGAAGAGATCATCAGGTTCTCAGAGGACATAGCAAGATATATAATATACATGCCTATCTAGCAGTTTTATCATGCACAAAAAATAAGCAAGAAAGAACAAGAACAAGAACAAGACAAATGACTACGAACACGAACACAAATACGAACACACGAACACTAGAACAACTACGCATAAATGAACTGCCGGATGAACGATACACGAGATCAATAGAAGAAACCAAACCCTCGTCCCGAGTGTGGACTCTATGGTTTGAACTAAGCACTAACCCTTGTCCCGAGTGTGGACTCTCTGGTTAGCTCACGGTAAGACACCCTCGTCCCGTGTGTGGACTCTCTGGTGTAATTGGTCAACCCTCGTCCCGAGTGTGGACTCTCTGGTGCTAATGATCACGACAAACACCCTCGTCCCGAGTGTGGACTCTCTGGTGCACCAAACAACCCTCGTCCCAAGTGTGGACTCTCTGGTTGTGCAAAACGATAATCAAGGCTATGGCAGTTCACTACACGCACTCGTTCTATGACACGACTCAAGCAAGGTACTGACGAGAAACTCCAAATGTGAAACACAAGGCCAAAACATGAACACGGCTATAAACAATAAAAACAACTCCACAGAAAACAACACGAAAAGCACATGTCCATAAATGATCCAAGACAGTAAAATGAAAGGAACTGCATGTAAGTAAAACTGTAGAGGAAGGCAAGGTATACTTGCATGGGGTCCCGAGCTGTTGGCACAAGTCGAGCACTGAGTCAGAGTCCAAGAAACCTGTTCTGGTACCTCCAGTGGTAGGGAGACCATTTTTGCTATATGTTCGAGCCTTGGATCATTCACTTGGTGCTCTTCTCGCACAGAAAAGTGATATGGGTCATGAACAAGAAATTTATTATCTTAGCAGAATGATGGTTGGAGCTGAACACAGGTATACTCCTGTAGAAAAGGAATGTCTGGCTTTGGTTTTTGCCGTCCAAAATACAAGACATTATGTGACAGGACAAACTATTCATGTCATCTCCAGAATAAATCCAATTCGGGTATTGATGAGAAAACCGAGCATTCTTAATTCCAGGTTAGCTACCTGGATGATGTTGCTCACTCCTTATGATATGGTTTATGTACCTCAAAAATCAGTAAAGGGCCAAACATTAGCTGATTTCTTAGCTGCTCACCCTATACCTGAAACATCGAAGTTATACGAGGATATTCCAGATGAAGTTGCAGATTGTAACATGACTTTAAAGAATGGCATATGGCAATTATATTTTGATGGAGCATCACGGGTAGGACCTAAAGGCAATATTATTTCTGGAGTAGGAATCGTCTTGGTTTCTTCCGACAAAATGGTCATATACCGTGCCTATTCTCTCAATCAGCCATGCTCCAACAATGTAGCAGAATATAATGCTCTGTTGATTGGTCTCCAAGTAGCAAAACAATTGGATATTGAGTTCCTAGAAGCTCATGGAGATTCTCAATCGATCGTTAATCAAGTTAGAGGGACTTATGAAGTCAGAAATCCTGATCTCATCCCTTATCATCAAGTGGTAGTTGAATTGGTCCTTTCATTCAAAGGATTCTTCATTGAATTTGTACCACATTCTCATAATGTGGAGGCTGATGCTCTTGCTAGCTTAGCTGCAGACTTGGATGTTCCAATTCGAAGGCAAAATACAATTACTTTGTTGGACCGAGACTTGTTCTGTGTCAAGAATAATCTGTATATTGAACAAAGTTATGCTACAGAGTCAAGTTCCCAACAGAGAGATTAGAGAACTCCATTCATTGATTATTCAGTTCATGGGATTTTGCCTGAAGATCAAAAAGAAGCTGCATCAATTAAGAGATGATTATTTCGATTCTATTATGATTCGTCTTTACATATGTTATATCGTCGTTCATATGATGGACTATTGCTGCGCTGTCTCTCAGAAAGTGAAGCCAAACAAACACTTCGAGAAGCTCATGATGGCGTTTGTGGTGCTCATCAACCAAGTCCAAAATTACAAGATCGCATTCGAAGAATGGGGTATTATTGGCCTTCTATGATAGCAGATGTTGTAGACTATGCCAGAAAGTGTAAAGCATGTCAGATTCATGCTGACTTTATTCATCAACCATCTGAATTTCTACATCCTACAGCAGCCTCTTGGCCCTTCGAAGCTTGGGGTATGGATGTCATTGGTCCTATTAACCCCCCTTCTGTTAAAGGACATCGGTTCATGTTAGCTATAACCGATTATTTTTCTAAGTAGACAGAAACAGTTCCCCTTGCCGAAGTGAAAACATCTAATGTGATCAGTTTCATCAAACATCATGTCATTTATCGCTTCAGGATTCCTCGACGAATAATTCATGACAATGGTCCACAATTTGCCAGTCAGGCATTTTATCGGTTCTGTGATAAGAATCGAATTCAAAATTTGGCTTCTACGGCTTATAATCCAGCTACTAATGGTTTAGCCGAAGCTTTCAATAAGACGATCATTAAACTTCTTAAAAAGTTTGTCTCTTCTAACAAACGTGATTGGAATAAGAAACTTGGAGAATGTTTATGGGCTTATCGAACAACAGTCCGGACTCCTACTGGTTTTATACCATTTTTATTGGTTTATGGATGTGAGGCTGTTCTTCCCTTGGAAATCCAGATTCCATCTCGACGAATAGCTATTGCTAATGAGCTAACTATAGAGAACAATGATCGCTTACAACTCCAAGAACTTGAAGGATTGGACGAGAAGCGTCTTCAAGCACAACAGCACATTGAGCTATATCAAGCCCGTATATCTCGAACTTTCAATTGTAAAGTTAAATTGAGGGTATTCAAGATTGGCGAGTTGGTATTAGCCGTTCGAAGACCGATGGTGATGACTCACAAAAGCAAAGAGAAATTCCAAGCAAAATGGGAGGGCCCTTATGTAATTGAGACCGTGTTTTCTAATGGCGCCTATCGGTTATCAAAGCCTAATGGAGATCTACTCATGATGCCAATCAATGGCAAATTTCTTAAGAAGTACTATGTATAAAAAAAGAATGAAAATAAAATTCCTTTTATTATTTTTGTTCTGAATGAAGGATTAAGGACAAGGACCACTGCCTTCCTTATTGAATACATAGTCAGCCAGTGCTTCGAAGGCATCGTTGCCTGAGTTCATAAAAAATCTGCAGGCAGCCATCCTCAGTGCTTCTTCTTCAGGAGTTTTCCCTGGCTCTACTAAGAAAGCAAGGATGTCTTGTGGTGGCTTGGGCGTAGAAGAGCTTTCGCCTACTTCGGTTGGGCCTGACACAATTGGCTCAACGGGGTATGTCTCGATGACGTCCTTAACCTTTATGGAGACTTCATTCTTTTGCTGCATATCCTTGGAAGACATTTCCAATAGAGGAGTAGAAATAAGAATGAAACGTTACAAAAAGTTCTCGCCTATTTATAGGAGAGGACTATAAATGAACCGGTCTTTGAAATTGAAAACAACCTTTCATTCCCGAAAAGGCATGTCCGTTCATTTTATCAGGTTCATCCATTTAATTATGGAATTGAATCAATATTTTCTTATCCCGAATTTTATGCTGACTGGTCAAATCCTGACTTTTACGCTTTTATTCAAAGTGTTTCAAATTTTGAAGATAATTGAAAACTTTGAAGGGGGTCTTGTAGGAGCGTAAAAAGTGCTTCATAGAATGAGTCAAAGAGATGGATCATTCCACTCAAGATGATCTATTTTACGCCAAGGAGAGGCTAATCACTTTACGCTGGACAAAGCTGTCAAGTCTTGCATTTAATGCAAAGTCTGACATGAAGATATTAATGATGGCATATACCACAGAATTCGAAAGGATTTGTTTTACACAGAGACCAATGTTGTCGTTTAGTATGTGGACTGAGCTACTTTACGCTCACAGGGTGACTTCTTTTACGCATGGAGACTATATGAGTTTTTACGCTCAAAGGTCGACGTGTGCGTAAAGTTTATTTGGGCTATTTTACGCTCAAGGTTATTTAATAACCACTTTACGCGGGAAGTCCATGTCAGGGCTATTTTACGCCTAGTCTACTGCTTTACGCTCAGAGTATATTAGGGTTATTTTTACGCCCTATTCTTCTTCACTAAGTGGGAACGTGGTTTGCCTACATGGCTTCCATACCACACATCTCGAAGAACGTGTGTACGTGCATCCTATTCTTACTGAAATGATGGGACACGTGTCAACGTATGCAGGGGATGACTTTGGTCATGGGTGGCAGTTGTTAGCGTAAAGACGGAACTTTTGCTGAGTTTTTACGCACAAGAGCCCAAGTCTATAAATAGACTTATTTTTCTCACACAGTCAGACAGAGTGACAGAGAGAAGAGGAGAGAAAACAGAGAGATTAGAACTCAGAGACTTTGATTCTCCAGAGCATTCTTCTTCAACCTTTCTTTCAGAACAGAGTGAAGCAAAGCAGGAAAGCATTCGGCCTCGCCATCAGTGCCCAAGTACGTCGATACCTTTCTGGTGACTTAGTTCTTCCAATTGTTCATCTTCAAGCAGTAATCTTCATCATCATCGTATGGTCCAAGGAACAAAGTGATCATTTACAGATCAGACTTCCATAGCAATACTTTCCCAGAATCAAATTTGTACTTCTTGTACTTTTTTTCGTTTTATTTTCAAAAGCCAATTTTCTTGGCCAAAGCATCCGTCACTGCCTGGTGCAAGGCATCTCCACGACGATCTTGAGAAACTATCAAGGTCCTGACGAGTCCTACTAATGTGCCATCATCAGGTTCGGCAGGCTGAACTGGCTGAACTGGGGGCTCTTCTCCAATAGGCTCGACTCTGGAGGCTACTCCGGAGTGCTGGACTTGATCTCTGGGTTGCTGCTGGTCCGCGGGAGGTGCTCCGCCTTGCTGATCGGCAGGACCACGAACAATGTCGCTGAAGAAGACGACATGGGGAAACAATAAGGAAGGACCAGGACAGATCAACGATACAAGCATATGATCAGGACAAGAATCCAGGGATTCAGGAGATACGAGCAGAGATCAAGGACGAATACTGATTGAGACATCTATTCGGTAAACCCTCACATATCTTGATTTACAAGACCTGCATGGGCCACCACTTAAACCATGTCACGCCCCAGAACCAGAATACTGGAGAGCGGGGGCAGACATAGCCAGCTACGTATATTGAAATGGATTCCATCTCGCTATACGGTCACGGCTGTCTAGATACATGAGGGTTTACTACAAGCCAACAGTCTCCTATGGTCATGAACAAGCCTAGTGTCTCAATCACAAGCAAGTAAGTAAGTGTTACAAGATGTATGATCATTAAATATACAATAATAAGGCGTCCCAAATGTTACATATTCAGCTGATCATGAAGCTAGTTGTTACAAAATGTTAGGACTAGCAAGAGTTTAGTCATACATGATCAACCCTAGGATCTGTCAATCATGTTACAGCCCGTAGGCAGACAGTAAGTAAAGTGCAATCGAGCTAAACAGGTGCTCGTCGGCTAAACGCCTCAAAAGAATATTTTTACAATAAAGTGGGAGATCAAAAATAAACCCACTCGTTGCCAGGGTTCCGTCTAGTGGCCACCATCTGGCTGGAAGGTCGGTAGATCCTCTGGAGCTGCTCCGAAATCTGGCCACACAAAACCAGCTGGGTCAGATCCCAGAAAGAGCAAGTGCCACAAAGGAAGCTTCACTTAGGAACTAAAACCAGCAATCAGCACAAGATATAAATAAAAGTAAGAACTGGAAATTAAGGAAATACATCAGGATGATATACGACGAGATAACCATGGGACTATTCAGAGAACCAGGTTACAACCCGTAAACCAAACAAGGACCGGGGTTGTAACCCTTCGTCTGAACAGAACTTGGAATTCTCACCATTTATCGGTAAAATAATTACAAGCATTCTGGTCATTCAATAATCTGGAACAGGATCAGGGCAAGACTAGACTGGTTAGACTCCATCCAATCATTTCATGGCCAAGCAAGAATTACGGCTTGATACTTTAACTAACTAGGGTTGTCACAAGCCTAATTACTAACAAGATGCAGTGAGATTATTCCACAGCCACAAGCCCTGCAGACCATCCAGGTTACCCAGGTCAAAATTAGGGGTTGAATTCAGGTGGGTACATCGTCCAGGAAACGCATGTACCTTTAGGTAGCTTGAAGGGTGCAACACATGACAGTGTGCTGGAAATGTGCCCTACTCGACGGCAGGCTACAGATCCCAAGCGCGCCCAGGTAACGGGATTGCCTGTAGCTGGGAGATCCCTTCATGACTACTGTATTAATCTAGTTATTAGCCTTAGTCCATTTTAGTAGGTACTCCTGACCGTGGTACTCAGGAGTCCCCTCCTAGACATGATGCAAGACAGAATGGATTATTTGTACAAGCAAAATCACCCACGGTGTCCAGGACTAATTATACAGGTCATGTCATGTCAGGTAGCCGTCGTAACAGCTGCTCAAGATAATCATGTCAGGTTTATCATATCAAGTGTTCTTGTCAGGAGTGCGCCACGACGGACCACTATCAGGTCATGTCAGGTTTTCTTGTCAAGAGTGCACCACTACGGGTCACTATCGTGTCATGCTCCATTGTCAAGAGTGCACCGCTAAGTCATATGCGGTCAGGAAAGGGTAGACTCATGCGGCCCAATTAGGAGAGCGCATGCGGCCAGGGTCACTGGATCCCATGCGGCTAAGACAAGGGGGCGCATGCGGTCAGGAAGATAGGAAACTCATGCGGCTGGGGGAATGGGTCTTATGCGGCTAGCTAGCCAATCAGGTACATGCGGCCGGGAGGGGAGTGCGGTTCTATGCGGCTCGAGAAGAAGCAACCAATGCGGCTGCGGGAGAAGGCAACCATATACGGCTCAGAAGGGAAGAGTACTCATGCGGCTGCGGGGAGCAATGCCTATGCGGCTGGGAGCAAGTGTACATATGCGGCTCGCGAGTTTTGAGTTCATGCGGCTCAGGATGATGTCCTCATGCGGCTGGGTCAAGCAAGTCTCATGCAGCCAGCGGGAATGGCTCAAGCGGCTGCAGAGTTCAGAACTTATGCGGCTGAAAATTGAGCGAGTTATGCGGCCAGATGAGTTCGGCCCTCATGCGGCTCAAGTACTTCTAGCCATGCGGCTGAAGAGAACACTTACCGCATGAATATTCATGCAGTCAAGTCAAGCACTGTTCATCTTCTCCAAAATTTCAGAGAAGAAGAACACCATGAGAGCCAAGTCCTCAAGCTCCATAACTCCATCATCCGGAGCCCAAATCCGAACTTCCATAGGTCAAAATGGGGTAGAACGAGATTCTCTACAACATGGAACCATCAAAACTTAAAAATAACAATGTTAACTAGCTCAAAATCCAGGAATTCGAAAAGTACTATAAACTTAAATCTATACAAATTTAACCATGGAAATTAAAAACACCAAGTACTAAAGAGTGCTAAAATCGCATGAGGAAAAGAATGGACAAATAAAAGGTGGGTTCCTCCATGAAGCAAGATGCACTTACCTAGACCTCTCTCTCCTCTCTCTGGTAGGTAAGGAAGTAATGGGGAAGAAGAAGATGAGTAATGAAGAGAGAGAAAGAAGAAAGGGCAATAAATATCAAAGGTGGTGGTAGGTAGGGGGTTCTCCATATAAAACCAATCCCAAACCAAACCCACATAAACCGAACCGAACCAAGCCAATGAAATGCAAATACAAAAATAAACCAAGCTAGGAACAAGATAAAATACGTACACGTATTCCAAAATACGTAATACGAACAACAGGCATTACAACAAGATCTGGAAAAGAGTACCACAAAGATTATGAGGGATCCTCCAAAGAAGCAAAAGACGTAGTGGAAACACTACCAGCTCAATCTTCTCTTGTTTCTGCTAAACCATCTGTGGTTGAAAAGGGGAAACAGAAAGCAGTACGCTTTGACGTCCCATTGAAGTCTGCTTCCAGTCAGGGGGTGGTGATGAAACCCTACAAATTTAATATTCTAGCTCAGTTAGCCAATACTCCGGCTAGACTATCTATATTTTAGCTGCTTTGCTTTTCTAGAGAAAGCATAGAGACTTTGAGTGAAGCTGTACTTCAAGCAGATTCATGATTGGCTCAACTCAAGAGTCCTGATAATACTCCAGTGTCATGTCCGCAATGTCATAGTGTGATGAAAGCAATTCCCAATATCACCTTTACACAAGAAGATATGTTGTTGAAGCATAACAAACATGACAGGCCTCTGTGCTGCACTGGGTATATTGGATCCACTGAAATTAACAGGATTTACATTGATCCTGGGTCCTCAATTAGCATAATTCTTCAGAGTATGCTAAGACCCCTGAGAATTCCTACTAGTGATCTGACTTACACTAGTACTACGATAGTTGGTTTTAACTCTGGCAAGAGTAAACCACTGGAGAAGATTCGTCTGCAGATTCAGATTGGTGATCTTCGAACTATGTTAACTTTCTATGTTATCAACTCAGACGTATCCTATAATATCCCTCTGGGGAGACCATGGTTACATGAGCATAACATCGTGCCTTCAACTCTCCACCAATGCTTCAAGTATGTTGATTCCCAAGGAGTTGTGAAGACTGAGTTTGCTGATATCAATCCTTTCAAGGGTGTCGAAGCCTATTTTTTTGATTCAAGGCTTTATAAACAAGAGCATATGAAAGAGATATCAGACATAGCTGAAGATCAATCATCTACTGAGTATCAGTCTATTAATGAAGATCTGCCAGAAGAGCAACCTTTGAAGATCATAGTCAAGGGAAGAATCCAATCCCAACCTGTCGATGATCAACCTTTGATAATCAAGGTTAAAGGAAGAACTCAAGCTTCATCTGAGGAATCAGTAAATGTTCCTGCTAAGAGCCAAGTTCAACCTTTTATGATCAAGGTCAAAGGGCGTACTTCTTGTACGAATGATCCAGGACCGCCATTGATTGTCAATCTTGGCAAATCTACACAGAAAACGGATAATGATCCATTAATGATTAATTCGAAGCGTAGCAATCAGATTGTAAATGATGTAAATATTGATCATTCTGTACTTTTTGATATCAATGAAGATTTCCTTTTCGAGTATATGGCTGTCAAGTTTATTGAAAGAATGACTTTATCTTCTGATAATCAAAGTCATCAATATAAAGACGATATAGAACCAGAGGAAACATTATACATTGATCATAAGAAAAATTCCTTTCCTCCTCATGTCGATGTTGGACCTTATGCTCAAAAAGTTCTTAACATCTTCTCCCTATCTTCTTTCTGTAGTTGCTCTATCACAAGCTTGTGTAACTTATAGACGTCACGAAGAATCTTATTTCGTGGTTCCGTCTGATAAGAAAAACAAGCGCCAAATCGTGTTTGGCCTGGCTAGAAATATCCCGGTTGCTCAAACAGATGATCTGAAAGATAAAGATAAAGAAAGAATTCGAATTGACAAATATAGTCAACAATCTATTAAGATCATCCAGAATATGGGGTATGATTTGAAGACTATGCTAGGTCTCAAACAAGGCAAAGGTAGACGACTACCATTATGTGGTGATTCGTTTTACCAGAAGACTCGTCATGGGTTGGGATATGATCCGTCCCATATGTTTAATGACGATATACAAGAAGAACTCTCTTCTAGCTCTTCGCAATCATCGGATTCAGAAGAAGTCTAATTCATCGAATCTGATATGTCTCGTTCCTCATATGATGAATCCGAGCAAATATTTTCAGCTTACATGGTTCAAATTGATGGTGAATCTGAACCATTTGAGAATGATCCTTGGGCTCAACAAATGGACACTCAATGGGAACTTCGTTTTGAACAGCGACAGCCACCTACAGAAGATGAGGTTGTCCAAATTGGTGTTGGAGATGGAACTACGTCCAAACCAATATTCATCAGTAAAAACCTTTCGAAGGATGAAAATGAAGAGTTGATAAAACTGATCAAAGAATATATTGATATCTTTGCATGGAGTTATGAGGATATGCCGGGTCTAGATCCTAAAGTTGCTACTCATAAGCTCAATATTTTGCCTAGTGTCAAGCCTGTAAAGCAACAGCAACGACGCTTTAGACCAGATATGATGGATGCAATTGAAGCAGAAGTCAAAAAGTTGATTACATGTGACTTTGTTCGTAAAGAACAACACCCGAATTGGGTTGCTAATATTGTTCCTGTTATAAAGAAGAACAGAAAAGTCCGAGTTTGCATAGATTATCGAGATCTTAATGCGGCTTGTCCAAAGGACGAATTCCCACTTCCCATTACTGATGTCATGATAAACAATATATGCGGTTTTGAACGCATGTCTTTCATGGACGGATTCTCAGGATACGATCAGATCAAGATACATCCAGAAGATGAGAAGCATACTTCTTTTCGAACACCCCTTGGGGTTTACTGCTATACGATTATGTCATTTGGTCTTAAAAACATCGGTGCCACGTATCAACGGGCTATGAGCAACATCTTTCAAGAACATCTTCGGAAGACAGTTGAATGTTACGTAGATGACATTGCTGTTAAAAGTCGATCAAAAGATGATCACATTCAAGACTTGAAGACAGTATTTGAATTGATGCGTCAACATCAATTGAAAATGAACCCTACTAAGTCTTTCTTAGGGGTTTCCAGTGGCAAGTTTTTAGGATTTGTCATTACTTCTCAGGATATCCATGTTGATCCTGATAAAGTTAAAGCAATCCTTGAAATGCGTCCTCCTCGTAATCTGAAAGAACTCCGTGGCTTTCAGGGTTGTATTGCTTATATCAGGATATTTATATCTAATCTCTCTGGGAGATGTCAACCTTTCTCCCGTCTATTAAAGAAAGGTGCATCTTTTGTCTGGGATGAAGCGTATCAGGAAGCCTTCAATGACATTAAGTAATACCTTACAAATCCACCTGTTCTGGTACCTCCAGTGGTAGGAAGACCATTTTTGCTATATGTTCGAGCCTTGGATCATTCACTTGGTGCTCTTCTCGCACAGAAAAGTGATATGGGTTATGAACAAGAAATTTATTATCTTAGTAGAATGATGGTTGGAGCTGAACACAGGTATACTCCTATAGAAAAGGAATGTCTGGCTTTGGTTTTTGTCGTCCAAAATACAAGACATTATGTGACAGGACAAACTATTCATGTCACCTCCAGAATAAATCCAATTCGGGTATTGATGAGAAAATCGAGCATTCTTAATTCCAGGTTAGCTACCTGGGTGATGTTGCTCACTCCTTATGACATGGTTTATGTACCTCAAAAATCAGTAAAGGGCCAAGCATTAGCTAATTTCTTAGCTGCTCACCCTATACATGAAACATCGAAGTTATACGAGGATATTCCAGATGAAGTTGCAGATTGTAACATGACTTTAAAGAATGGCATATGGCAATTATATTTTGATGGAGCATCACGGGTAGGACCTAAAGGCAATATTGTTTCTGGGGTAGGAATCGTCTTGGTTTCTTCCGACAAAATGGTCATATACCGTGCCTATTCTCTCAATCAGCCATGCTCCAACAATGTAGCAGAATATAATGCTCTATTGATTGGTCTCCAAGTAGCAAAACAATTGGATATTGAGTTCCTAGAAGCTTATGGAGATTCTCAATTGATCGTTAATCAAGTTAGAGGGACTTATGAAGTCAGAAATCCTGATCTCATCCCTTATCATCAAGTGGTAGTCGAATTGGTCCTTTCATTCAAAGGATTCTTCATTGAATTTGTACCACATTCTCATAATGTGGAGGCTGATGCTCTTGCTACCTTAGCTGCAGACTTGGCTGTTCCAATCCGAAGGCAAAATACAATTACTTTGTTGGACCGAGACTTGTTCTGTGTCAAGAATAATCTGTATATTGAACAAAGTTATGCTACAGAGTCAAGTTCCCAACAGAGGGATTAGAGAACTCCATTCATTGATTATTCAGTTCATAGGATTTTGCCTGAAGATCCAAAAGAAGCTGCATCAATTAAGAGACGATTATTTCGATTCTATTATGATTCGTCTTTACATATGTTATATCGTCGTTCATATGATGGACTATTGCTGCACTGTCTCTCAGAAAGTGAAGCCAAACAAACACTTCGAGAAGCTCATGATGGCGTTTGTGGTGCTCATCAACCAGGTCCGAAATTACAAGATCGCATTCGAAGAATGGGGTATTATTGGCCTTCTATGATAGCAGATGCTGTAGACTATGCCAGAAAGTGTAAAGCATGTCAGATTCATGCTGACTTTATTCATCAACCATCTGAATTTCTATATCCTACAGCAGCCTCTTGGCCCTTCGAAGCTTGGGGTATGGATGTCATTGGTCCTATTAACCCCCCTTCTGTTAAAGAACATCGGTTTATATTAGCTATAACCGATTACTTTTCTAAGTCGGTAGAAACAGTTCCCCTTGCCGAAGTAAAAACATCTAATGTGATCAGTTTCACCAAACATCATGTCATTTATCGCTTCGGGATTCCTCGACGAATAATTCATGACAATGGTCCATAATTTGCCAGTCAGGCATTTTATCGGTTCTGTGATAAGAATCGAATTCAAAATTTAGCTTCTACGGCTTATAATCCAGCTGCTAATGGTTTAGCCGAAGCTTTCAATAAGACGATCATTAAACTTCTCAAAAAGTTTGTCTCTTCTAACAAACGTGATTGGAATGAGAAACTTGGAGAATGTTTATGGGCTTATCGAACAACAGTCCGGACTCCTACTGGTTTTATACCATTTTTATTGGTTTATGGATGTGAGGCTGTTCTTTCCTTGGAAATCCAGATTCCATCTCTACGAATAGCTATTGCTAATGAGCTAACTATAGAGAACAATGATCGCTTACAACTCCAAGAACTTGAAGGATCGGACGAGAAGCGTCTTCAAGCACAACAGCACATTGAGCTATATCAAGCCCGTATATCTCGAACTTTCAATCGTAAAGTTAAAGAGAGGATTTTCAAGATTGGCGAGTTGGTATTAGCCGTTCGAAAACCGATGGTGATGACTCACAAAAGCAAAGGGAAATTCCAAGCAAAATGGGAGGGCCCTTATGTAATTGAGACCATGTTTTCTAATGGCGCCTATCGGTTATCAAAGCCTAATAGAGATCTACTCATGATGCCAATCAATGGCAAATTTCTTAAGAAGTACTATGTATAAAAAAGAATGAAAATAAAATTCCTTTTATTATTTTTGTTCTGAATGAAGGATTAAGGACAAGGACCACTGCCTTCCTTATTGAATACATAGTCAGCCAGTGCTTCGAAGGCATCGTTGCCTGAGTTCATAAAAAATCTGCAGGCAGCCATCCTCAGTGCTTCTTCTTCAGGAGTTTTCCCTGGCTCTACTAAGAAAGCAAGGATGTCTTGTGGTGGCTTGGGCGTAGAAGAGCTTTCGCCTACTTCGGTTGGGCCTAACACAATTGGCTCAACGGGGTGTATCTCGATGACGTCCTTAACCTTTATGGAGACTTCATTCTTTTGCTGCATATCCTTGGAAGACATTTCCAATAGAGGAGTGGAAATAAGAATGAAACGTTACAAAAAGTTCTCGCCTATTTATAGGAGAGGACTATAAATGAACCGGTCTTTGAAATTGAAAACAACCTTTCATTCCCGAAAAGGCATGTCCGTTCATTTTATCAGGTTCATCCATTTAATTATGGAATTGAATCAATATTTTCTTATCCCGAATTTTATGCTGACTGGTCAAATCCTGACTTTTACGCTTCTATTCAAAGTGTTTCAAATTTTGAAGATAATTGAAAACTTTGAAGGGGGTCTTGTAGGAGCGTAAAAAGTGCTTCATAGAATGAGTCAAAGAGATGGATCATTCCACTCAAGATGATCTATTTTACGCCAAGGAGAGGCTAATCACTTTACGCTGGACAAAGCTGTCAAGTCTTGCATTTAATGCAAAGTCTGACATGAAGATATTAATGATGGCATATACCATAGAATTCGAAGGGATTTGTTTTACACAGAGACCAATGTTGTCGTTTAGTATGTGGACTGAGCTACTTTACGCTCACAGGGTGACTTCTTTTACGCATGGAGACTATATGAGTTTTTACGCTCAAAGGTCGACGTGTGCGTAAAGTTTATTTGGGCTATTTTACGCTCAAGGTTATTTAATAACCACTTTACGCGGGAAGTCCATGTCAGGGCTATTTTACGCCTAGTCTACTGCTTTACGCTCAGAGTATATTAGGGTTATTTTTACGTCCTATTCTTCTTCACTAAGTGGGAACGTGGTTTGCCTACATGGCTTCCATACCACACATCTCGAAGAACGTGTATACGTGCATCCTATTCTTACTGAAATGATGGGACACGTGTCAACGTATGTAGGGGATGACTTTGGTCATGGGTGGCAGTTGTTAGCGTAAAGATGGAAATTTTGCTGAGTTTTTACGCACAAGAGCCCAAGTCTATAAATAGACTTATTTTTCTCACAGAGTCAGACAGAGTGACAGAGAGAAGAGGAGAGAAAACAGAGAGATTAGAACTCAGAGACTTTGATTCTCCAGAGCATTCTTCTTCAACCTTTCTTTTAGAACAGAGTGAAGCAAAGCAGGAAAGCATTCGGCCTCGCCATCAGTGCCCAAGTGCGTCGATACCTTTCTGGTGACTTAGTTCTTCCAATTGTTCATCTTCAAGCAGTAATCTTCATCATCATCGTATGGTCCAAGGAACAAAGTGATCATTTACAGATCAGACTTCCATAGTAATACTTTTCCAGAATCAAATTTGTACTTCTTGTACTTTTTCTCGTTTTATTTTCAAAAGCCAATTTTCCTGGCATTTTGTTAAGTAAAACAACACGAACAGGGGGATATGGTACTAAACATCAATCTGGTGTACGGGTTGGGCAATGCCCTGGATGTCAGGTCTGTTACACTAGTATATCACTATGTAACCAAGTTGTATACCCATTTCTCATACTTGAGCGACCCTATCTATGGCTCTGTTCTCAGGTACCCGACCTACCAGTCCCACCTACTCATAGTTCACAATACTAATATAGCCCCTACATGGTACTTACATGGGTGCGCACCTGTACTCGTCTTAGACAAGGTATCCTCTACACATTGGTTGGTGTAATTGACATAGAATGTGTGATTTAGTACCAGTGTTCAACTCGGCATCAAATATAACATCCGATACTATGTATCAGATCCGATATCATGTGTATATGCTGCCCGATGAAATCAATAAGAGTGAAGATTGATACAGGGCAGCCTAATACTAGGAATCAGTCACTAAGGGGTCTAATAGGTATGGGGCAACCTGGTGTAAGCTATCTGGCTGTTGCTCTTTCTTACTCTCGACACAATAGTACTTGGCCTATATGTAGAATGTCCTGTTAATTCCTGTTGATCCTAACAGATGTGGGTCAATGGCTAGGTTCTACTCATGGCTCATTCCAGTTGATTCCTATTGGTCCTCAATTTGTGATACTCCTGATGACACCACAGCTTACCTCCTTAATGCATGTGTAGACTGTCCTTGTTAGGATGATCTAGGCACCCCTCCTATTTACTCGTCTGCTACCAAGCATAAGGCATCCCCTATAACTGATATGTACTCTTAACCCACTGGACTGAGACGAATCGTTCCCTAACCTCTGGTACGGTCTGTGGGCCAATACCCAACTCTCTATTATCAGGATATAGAGTCTTCGACCAACAAAGGTACATGGCTCTCTAATGAATCTTCCTCATAGACATAATTTCAAATACCAATAGCATGTAACATGAATCTGAGAATTGAAGAATTTGTGTACCTCTTAGGTTAAAAGCCTGAAATCGAGTGATTCCTCGCTCCTTCTCGATCCCACTTGTGTTCTTGCGGCAGGGAAAGGAACGAGATCCTTTAAGGGTTCTAAGAGGATAGGGCGGCTGTTGCTCTCTAAATATATGGTGAGACTTGGATAGAGGGAATTTGTGTTTGAAACAGATTCGAGTTTATCTCCTTTGGATTCGATGGGATTTGAATGAAAGTTTAGATCATACCCAATGGTTTCGATTCATAGCAGGATGAGTTCAAATCCCTGTTCGATTCTAACTTGGCCGTTAGGAAACTTAAATTCAAAAGTTATGCAATTAAGCCCTCTACAAATCTGTGTTTACACCTCCTCTTAAAAATAACCCTTGTTCTTATACATTAAGGTCCTTGCTTCTCTCCTATATTCTTATTAGGACCCTCCCTCATTCATTGCTAGACAAAGAAACAAACAAATATATCTGAGACAAAAATAAACAATTGGGTATAAATTTAATAAATTCGAAAAATTTGGTCAAGGGGTTGACAACTCTACCCCCTTAAACAAATTTCGTCCTCAAAATTTTATGAGTCGCGATCCACTAGAATGAATAGTCTTGAGCAACTGCTGTAAAATTTTTTTAAATTTTCTTAAACAAAGTCTAATATAGGCCTATCTATACTATTGCCGATATCTACTGAAAATTCTCGCCAGCTGCTCCCTGTGGTGTTGTCGTATCCACCGTGTTCATGGCATAGGCTTGTCCCCCCTGTACGACTGGTACTAGCAGTGCTGTCGCATTCTTCTTCGGGCATTCTCGAGATAAGTGCTGGTTGGATCCACAAGTGTAGCACAATCCTAACCATCTTCGGCAGTTTTCTTGGACGTGGCCTCTTTTCTTGCAGTACTGGCAGGTGGGTGCATCTTGGACTTATTGTGGGGCTGCTCGTGGTTGCTGATAATGCGGCTGTGCTGAGGTCTTTTCGGGAATATTGGGGCATTTTGCTGATGCTGATTGGTTGTTGCCTCCTCCGAATGCGTCTCGATTCCTCTTCGGCTTGTGACTCAGTTCTTCTTCTACAGCTTGGGCGACTTCTAGAATCTCCTCGTAAGTGGCGGCTCGACTGGTGGCAATGGTTAGGCGAATCTCGTGAGATAGTCCTTTTCTGAATCGTCGCACCTTGTCTTCAGGGGTGCTGACCAAGTTCTCCGCGAATCGGCTGAGGCGAGAAACCTCCGATGTGTACTCGTCGACGGTGTGGTTGCCCTGCTCTAGGTGCTCGAACTGTCTAATCAACGCCTCCCGTGCTACATATGGATAAAATTTCCTCTTGAACAGTCGCTTGAATTCCTCCCAAGTCACGTTTGGAGCAGAAAATCGGGGTTCGCCTTGATACTACGTCCGCGCGATGTCGAAAAGCTGTCCACTGACTGACTCGATCTTCAGATCTTCTGGGACTCGGGACATCTTCAGATACCTCTCCACGTTCTCCAGCCATTCATCAGCGTAGACGATCCCTTCTGTCCCATGGAACGGCATGGGCCTAAAGTCCATGAAGTGCTTGAGATTTCCCGGTCGCTGTCGCGGAGCATCTCTAATCTGAAGAGCCTCTCGCAAGGTATCGCGAAAGATGTTGGCCTGCTGCTGGATGATCCCGAGGAGTGTGACATTGTCCAGTGCTGGTGGCGGAGGCAGTGCAGGTGCTGGATACATCGTCGGGGCTGGATATATCGTCGGCGGTGGGTGCATGGCAAATACAGGATGCATTGTTGGTGCTGGGTGCATGGCTGGTACCGGACGTGGAACCCCTGGCGGTGGGACAGATGCAGGTGGCAGACCGGGTACTGGTGGTGGAGTCTGCGGAGGAAACTGAGGAGGTGGCGGAATGTCGTCTCTGCGGAATCTCGAGAACTGCGGCTGCGGTGGATTGCCTATATGAGTGAGCTGGCTTCCTTGTATTGGCGGGGTCATGTACGTGAAAAAGCCTCCTGTAGTCGGTGGAGTATTCAGTGCAGCGTTGTTCCTGTCTTGAGAGTTCATCTTAACTGTAACAAGAGCAAACACTTTAGCCGTTGAAGAGATTTTCAAGCAGGATGCAAGTCAAGAATTCAATAAAATCAAGGATTAGAGAACAGTAATGAGTCAAGACATGTGGATGAGATCCTAAGTGTCTAATCCTATTCGCAGGCTCACGACGGTACAATGACGTAACCGAAGTGATTAACGTTGACCTGCATGGGCCACCAAAAAAACTTGTCACGATCCGCACCCGCTTTTCGGATACGAAACGTGTCCAAGTCCAGCCTACGCCGCAGTGTCGGCGGTAGAACGCTGTCTATACTCTCAAGTCATGGCAATCTAGAATCACGGGAAATCTATATCTCATCCACAGAAAAATCAAGACACAATCAAGATCAATGAATATCCATGAAACTAAGCAATAATGAATGTAAACTGAATGTATCCAATAATCAATGTCACGTCCGGTGGACACAAATCCACTACCAATAGACGGAAAAATAGAGAAATACAAGAAATAAATGACTGAGTACAAACTGCTAATCAAGACGACCTCAAATGTAAGCACTGCTATCTGATGCTACCCAAATCCACTCGTCTGTCCTGTCTCAAGCTCGGCTAACCTGAAGAGATCATTAGGTCCTCAGAGGACATAGCAAGATACATAATATACATGCCTATCTAGCAGTTTTATCATGCGTAAGAAATAAGCAAGAAAGAACAAGAACAAGACAAATGACTACGAACACGAACACAAATACGAACACACGAACACTAGAACAACTACGCATAAATGAACTGCCGGATGAACGATACACGAGATCAATGGAAGAAACCAAACCCTCGTTCCGAGTGTGGACTCTCTGGTTTGAACTAAGCACTAACCCTCGTCCCGAGTGTGGACTCTCTGGTTAGCTCACGGCAAGACACCCTCGTCCCGTGTGTGGACACTCTGGTGTAATTGGTCAACCCTCGTCCCGAGTGTGGACTCTCTGGTGCCAATGATCACGACAAACACCCTCGTCCCGAGTGTGGACTCTCTGGTGCACCAAACCACCCTCGTTCCGAGTGTGGACTCTCTGGTTGTGCAAAACGATAATCAAGGCTATGGCAGTTCACTACACGCACTCGTTCTATGACACGACTCAAGCAAGGTACTGACGAGAAACTCCAAATGTGAAACACAAAGCCAAAACATGAACACGGCTATAAACAATAAAAATAACTCCACAGAAAACAACACAAAAAGCACATGTCCATAAATGATCCAAGACAGTAAAATGAAAGGAACTGCATGTAAGTAAAACTGTAGAGGAAGGCAAGGTATACTTGCATGGGGTCCCAAGCTGTTGGCACAAGTCGAGCACTGAGTCAGAGTCCAAGAAACCTGTTTGTAGCATATACCTACTGTCAACATAAATCAAAAGTAATACCAGTCTATATTCATTTGTTAGTTCTCTAGGTTGACTCTTATGGAGAGTTTGTGTACTTGGCTAGTCATGGTCTTGTTTAAGGTTCTGTGTTGGGACTGCCTTTGTGTTCACTCTAGCTCCTTAGTTCAAGATAGTGGCTACAACATTCTTTTCTAAATTAGCTCTAGTATCCTATACATCAACTCTATCCCTCTTGATACTTCCTTCTCACATCCTTTAATGACTTGTAACTAGTACAATGTTTTAGCTATCTGTATGTGTTTAGTCCACTGCTTTGTTTCAGAGCTAGAAATGTGTACAACCTATAGGATATTACCATCACTCACATTATTAGTACTGGTTTGATACTCCTGCCACTACACTGATATACTTAAAGGATTACTAACATTAGTGTCCATACTCTGCTACCTAACCCTACTTTGCCAATGGTAGGCTCTGTTACTGCTATGGTTTGCTATTTTCTCAAACCTTTACTACCCTGCACTCTAGCCCAGTCTACAGGTAATCTCTAAGCATTGAGACGTGGTGTTGCTGCACATGTTTGAGCAATCTGAGCACACCATGATTGCAATTACTTGTATAGTAATGGGACTTGCACTTACACCAGGGGTTGGTATCAGTATAAACATCTCAGTGGTTTTCCTTTCCTGATACGCATGGCACTTACCCCACTCATTAATGTGGGATTACCATATACCAAGTGGAACCCTTGTCTCCTACAATACTGTAATTCCAAAAGTGAGTTTCAGTTTACAGTCCAGTCAGCAAATTGTAGGTAATTCATGTATCATTGCCTGCCTTAATTACAACTGATAACCACCTACTTGAGTGCCTGCATTAGAAAATCTACCATGGCCATATCCAGGGGATAATCGAACAGGACAGTGCCCTAGTCTGATTTCTAACACCTGATTGAGGTCAAGGTATTCATATTAGAGCAACTGATACGATACTTGGTGCCCTGCTGACACGAACAGGGGGATATGGTACTAAACATCAATCTGGTGTACGGGTTGGGCAATGCCCTGGATGTCAGGTCTGTTACACTAGTATATCACTATGTAACCAAGTTGTATACCCATTTCTCATACTTGAGCGACCCTATCTATGGCTCTGTTCTTAGGTACCCGACCTACCAGTCCACCTACTCATAGTTCACAATACTAATATAGCCCCTACATGGTACTTACATGGGTGCGTACCTATACTCGTCTTAGACAAGGTATCCTCTGCATATTGGTTGGTGTAATTGACATAGAGTGTGTGATTTAGTACCAGTGTTCAACCCGTCATCAAATATAACATCCGATACTATGTATCAGATCCGGTATCATTGTATATGCTGTACGATGAAATCAATAAGAGTGAAGATTGATGCAGGGCAGCCTAATACTAGGAATCAGTCACTAAGGGGTCTAATAGGTATGGGGCAACCTGGTGTAAGCTATTTGGCTGTTGCTCTTTCTTACTCTCGACACAATGGTACTTGGCCTACACTTAGACTGTCCTGTTAATTCCTGTTGATCCTAACAGATGTGGGTCAATGGCTAGGTTCTACTCATGGCTCATTCCAGTTGATTCCTATTGGTCCTCAATTTGTGATACTCCTGATGACACCACAACTTACCTCCTTAATGCATGTGTAGACTGTCCTTGTTAGGATGATCTAGGTACCCCTCCTATTTACTCGTCTGCTACCAAGCATAAGGCATTCCCTATAACTGATATGTACTCCTAACCCACTGGACTGAGACGAATCGTTCCCTAACCTTTGGTACGGTCTGTGGGCCAATACCCAACTCTCTATTATCAGGATATAGAGTCTTCGACCAACCGAGGTACATGGCTCTCTAATGAATCTTCCTCATAGACATAATTTCAAATACCAATAGCATGTAACATGAATCTGAGAATTGAAGAATTTGTGTACCTCTTAGGTTAAAATCCTGAAATCGAGTGATTCCTCGCTCCTTCTCGATCCCACTTGTGTTCTTGCGGCAGGGAAAGGAACGAGATCCTTTTAGGGTTCTAAGAGGATAGGGCGGCTGTTGCTCTCTATATATATGGTGAGACTTGGATAGAGGGAATTTGTGTTTGAAACAGATTCGAGTTTATCTCCTTTGGATTCGATGGGATTTGAATGAGAGTTTAGATCATACCCAATGGTTTCGATTCATAGCAGGATGAGTTCAAATCCCTGTTCGATTCTAACTTGGCCGTTAGGAAACTTAAATTCAAAAGTTTTGCAATTAAGCCCTCTACAAATCTGTGTTTACACCTCCTCTTAAAAATAACCCCTATTCTTATACATTAAGGTCCTTGCTTCTCTCCTATATTCTTATTAGGACCCTCCATCATTCATTGCTAGACAAAGAACCAAACAAATATATCTGAGACAAAAATAAACAATTGGGTATAAATTTAATAAATTCAAAAAATTTGGTCAAGGGGTTGACACTACCTCCAGGCAAGATACCTTGCCACCAGCTGTTTATTTATTTTAGCTCATATTTCATGCATTATTCATTTTTTTCTTTATACAAAATAAACTATGATACATGGCATAACTTTTAGAACTTACTGTTCAGTTATATTTCCTGCTATGCATCCATAGGCCTTGACACATTTGTACCACATTGTTGTGAGTCACATATAGAACTCGGACATACATGATTGGCTGGCCACCAGTACGTATACGCCGTACGATAGGATTAACCGCTAATATAGGTTGCATGCTTAGTTTGACTTAGCAGTTAATAGAGGTTTTGTGTTGTGGATACAACATAATAGGCATTGGGCGGGGAGGATAATACCTTAGCGTATTGGCTACTATGCACTTTACCTTTTCTAACCCATGAGCTCCGCCAGAGACGCGGGTGAGATTACCCATGATTACTGACGGCCACTGGCGTTCTGCGGAACGCCATGCTCTTATTGATTGGGCCTCTGGTGCCCAAGGGGGGACTATGCCGATCCTATTTTAGCCAGGGCCCATACGTTGAAGGATGTTCTTAAAACCGCATTCACTTAGATTGGTTAGGCACCCTTATCCGTTAGGTATGAGTACTTTTGGTTTGAGTACTTGTATCTGACCGTGGCTTGGAACAATAACTTGTCGCAGACTATTTTGTCACATCTTGTCTTTGTTTGGTTGTAGGTGTGGCTTACTGGTCCGATGAGAAGGTATTGAACCTTGTTGTGATCCGGATACCATATTAGATTCGTGACTTGGAAAGATGCTTTACCGTGGGTTGGTGTACCATCTCATGTCCTTGTTTGGTTGGGGGGATGGTACGCTACTCCAAAGGGTGAGGTATTGGACCATATTATGATCTGATCTTACTTATTCTTATTGAGCAATATTTATTCAGTTTATGTGGCATGTTCTTTTTGTATCTTATTACGTCCCTCTGAGGACCTGGTGATCTCTCCAGGTATAGGTGTGCAAGAATTTTCGCAGGAGTATGGCTCCGGTGTAGACTCATCCTTCACGCTCGAGCAAGTCGTACCTTCTGATCACAGCTGCCCCTATTGGGTCGAGGAGCCTATTTAGTCATCATTTCTTATTCTATTTATCTTAGACGTTGGACTCTATTTCCTTTTAGTTTATTCTAGTGCCACTAGTGGATTTGTCTCCGCGCGGCCAACAGCTACATTTTGACATTTACTTTGATTTGCGAGTTACCATTTTCTTTATATTTACTGTGGATGAGATATAGCTTTTACATGTGACTGTCTGTTATTATTATTCACGATACAGCTTATGTGTATATTCGAGATTTCCATATATTGGAGTTTATCTCGTATATATGCAGCTGGCATGCTTCGTTCCTAGTCCTACGTATTTTGGGACTGAGGCATTACATGTTTTTATGGTGGCCCATGCAGGTCTAGATAAATTGTTTGGTTACTTTACCGTACCAAACAAGCCTGCATATAGGATTAGAAATTTAGGATCTCATCCACATATATGACATTCTATCTCGCCTTCATTTCGAACTCCCAACTGTCTATCGTGATTGCTTCTTGCTTGAATTATTCTTCCGTAAACCCTTATCCCACTATCATGCGTACTAGGTCGTCATGTTCCACCATTCAGTCATACTACTAGTTCAACTCCTATAAGTTGGGTAGGAAGCCTCACAACCTAAATTCCTTTGACTTTAACCAAGGCCTTAGACAAGAAGACAGTAGAACGACTGCAGAGACACGAACACCAGACACGACTTAGATTCTTAAGTAGCTTAAACTAATATTTTCTTTCATCATTATCTCGCGTATTTATAATTGGACTACCTTGACTAATGTTGCTATTATAGCCTAGTTTTACGAGCTTACTCTCTCATCGAGCTTGTTCAGGACATATGTTTTATTGTGGGCGCCCACTGATACATTGTCTTATCAGAACTGGTGTATTGTGGTTTGATCAACCATAGTGCATTCGGTTCGCCTTTCGTACGATTTTACGTGGATTGAGATATGATTAGCTTAACATATTCGCTCTCTAGGATTCATCCACGAGTTGTTGACATTTTTGAAATTCCTTACTAAACTAAACTCTCTTTCAATTGCTTGACTTGCAACCTATCCGAATCTATTATAATATTGTCCTTATCTTTATGACAGTAATATGACTTTATACAGCGGACACACCACTCGCCCGGCCATCACATCCGGTGATGCGATTACCCAGGGGGACAGGCTTCCCCAATGACTCCGGTGACCCCGCATCAGCTAGAACAGCAGCAGGATACTACGATCCTATCGACGGTACAGCAGGAGGCCCAAGTACCTCTAATCAGCTATGAAGGGCAGACTACTGCAGTACCCTCAGGAGAGAATGCATCATCACATTTTCCTCTGCAGTTTTCACCTCAGCCCGGACCCCAACTGCCTCCACTTTTGACTGATGCGGACCCGACCACCCAGTTTATGTATACTATGCTACAATCTCAGTGGCAACAAATGGAACTGTTGAGGCAGAGTATGATGACCTACTTAGCTAGATCTCCACCACCAGCCCCGGTACCAGATCCAGCTCCAGCTCCAGCTCCACAACCATATCTGGGCTCCATTACGGATTTTATCGACATGGGCCCTAAGAATTTTAAGGGTACCGAAGGTCCCTTAGAAGTTTCCGCATGGCTTATCAGCACAGAGAAATACTTGAAGGCATCCCAGTTGCCAGTACATGATTGGTTGACAGTAGTGGACTTACTCTTAGAAGACAATGCTCACCACTGGTGGAAGGCTGAAGAAAGACGACTGGGCACTGGGATCACATGGAAGGAGTTTTATGACCTCTTCTATGAGAGTTTTTTCCCCATCTATGTTCGAGACGCTCTCTATGACCAGTTCCTTCATCTGAAACAGGGGAACATGTCGGTAGATGAGTACGATGCAGAATTCAGCCGTTTGAGTAGATTTGGTGTGGCATTAATCTCGACAGAACTTAAAAAGGCAAGGAGATTCCATCAGGGGCTCGCACCAGAACTCAAGACTTTCACTACTACACAGTCTCAAGTCTCTTATGCAGCTGTCTTGGAGGAAGCACGTACCCAGGAGCTACTTCGCAAGGAACAGCAGGCACAAAGATGCCCCACACCGATAGCTGCACCAGTTAGGGCGACTCAATGTGGACCCACCAGGGGGCCTATAGGACAGTACCAGCATAGACCTACACCCTATCAGAAGCCCACCTGCAACTACTGCGGGAAGAAGGGCTACATTCGAGATGGATGTCGGATTCATCTCGGCTTATGCTTTAGGTGCGGATCGGAACAACACAGGATTATCGATTGCCCCGAGCCGCCGAGGCAAGGGCAAGCATTTACCATGGCTGTGATAGACCCCCATCCTAAGATTAGAGATCTGGCAGGTATTATTCTACTTATACCCTTAATCTTTATTTAGTCATGGCTTAGCATTGAGCAATACATTCAGTAGCTTAGGCAACATGCAGGAGCACTACCTTCAATACCATTAGAAATATTATGACCATAGTCTAGCAAACTACTAAATAGAAACCCTTGACTTAGTTATTCTTGCATGACGTGCCTTAGATTCAGTGTCTTCGTCAACATCCCACGTATGCTTTAGATGTGAGGAAATCATCCAATCTCTACGCATATCATATCGATAACTTTACCGTGACTTTGATGTTTGAAGCACAACATTAGCCTTTTTTTCTTCCAACAAACTTCACTTACATGGACTAGACGAGCCTCCCTACACGCATGACATACATGTTCCACCAAAACACACCATTATGTGCTTCATTTCAATTACAACACAGGTATAACCCGATTTCCTTAGAAAGAACTATAGATATCCATTTTCGTCCCATATGATGTTTAACCGTATCGAGCCATTCCATCAGACGAACTGAATATCCATGACTCATGCAAGACCAAGAACACCTTGTCATGTAGAATATTGTGCCAGTTTAAAATCCTCGTATAAATAACTCCTCCATCATTTCGAAAACCGAGTTACGAAATGACTACCTGCTCTCCCGTAGTATTCAGCCCACTATATTTTTATTAATATTTATTGTCATTTTTTTAGATGAGGTTTATTTTAATTTCGAGGACGAAATTTTTATAAGTTGGGTAGGATGTAAACTCCCTAAAATTTTCTACTTTTATTTATCTTTACTAAATAGAAATAATTGGTATATTTTTTTTTAGAAATAATTTATTTCCTAGAAGTGGTAAAATTATATTTTAGCCTTATAAAGTGAGTAGAAATTGTATCTTATTTTTATTTGATATTATGTGTGGATTATTTTATACAAAATAATTCTTTATTATAGGTTACAAATACTTTAGAAATTACTATTATTTTTTTTAAATTTCTAAAATATATTTCTTTAGGAGCTTATTAAGTATTTAAAGGATTTGTTAAATTTTAGAAATAGTGGTATATATATATATCATGGACTTTTATTTTTATTACTTATTATATATTGATAATTTATAAATTGTTTAAGAAAGTTGTTTAGATTTTAGGAGTTTTAATAGGAATTTTATTGGGTTATTCTTAAAGTATATATGTATGTGTATATCTGTTATACATATATTACATACATATATATATATATATATATATATATATATATATATATATATATATATATATATATATATATATATATATATATATTTTAAAGAGAAATTTATTGAATAAAACAGGAAACAACGATTGGGCCCACGAGTGGGCACCAGCCCGGTACAAGTCCAAAACGGGACCGAGGCAGGGCCCACAGGCGGGCAACTGCCGGTCCAAGCAAAAAACCGGTAAATACGAAATTTGAAAAACAAAAGAGGGGGGCACGTGTCCCACGGGAGCTGGTCCCGAGGAGACAGGTGGGGGTGGGCCCGAGGACCCGATGGGACGGGCGCGAGGCCCGAAGGGGCAGCGGGCGGGCCCCAATGGGGTGCGAGGACCGAGGGGGCGCCACGGGACGCCCCGCGACGCCGGGAGAGTCACCGAGCGACGCCGCGGCGGCTGCGGGGGGCGCCACCACGCCGATGGGGGGGGGGTGCGGCCGCAGGACCTGCGCTGGGGGAGGCAAAAGGGGCTCCGGAGAGGGAGACTGAGGCGGCGACCGGGGGCCGGCGGTGCTCCGTCGCAGGGGCGCTGGATCACGATGATGGGGGGGTGTCCCGGCCGGGGGGAGAGCCGGGAGGACGGCGGGAGGAGGAACACGCCTGGCCTGAGGGAGGGAACACGACCCGGAGGAGAGAGGCGCCGGGAGGGCCCCTGCTACACGAAGGCCGAGCCCCAACGCTGCGGACGGTCGGCAGCCGGGGGAGTAAGTAGAGCCGAGGATCAGAGAAGGAGGTGCGCCGTACCGGGGGAGGCCGGAGAGGACTCCGGCGAGGGGAAACCTGGGATGGGGAAGCGGGGGTCACTGCGGGAGGGAGGAAGACGAGTCGCCGGAAGGCTGAGCCTCGGGGGTGGGAGAGGGCCTCCAGCACGGCAGAGATCCCCGAGGCGGCGGGCCACCGGGGGCCACGGGGGAGCTAGCGATAGGAGTACGTCCCCCACGACGGGGCGACGTAGATGTCGTAGGCCGCCGGGTCGTACCAGCGTGCTCCGGGGCGAACCCAATACCACCGCATGGTGGCTGGGTCCTACCAGTAGGACCCCTACGAGGAGGGAGGCTGGGCAAGAGCAGTAGGGTCCTGGATGAAGGTCGCCGCCGAGGAGGAATGGGGCGCGGCGAACTGGGCGGCGGGATGGTTGAGGGGACCGCCGCCGAGGCTGGAGGGACGTGGGCATGGGCCGCTACCAGGGATGAAGGGAGCACGACGAGTTGGGTGTCGGGGTGGGGGATGAAGTCCTCGGCTGCGCCGGTCGGCGGAGGAGCGGGCGCCAGGGCTGAGGGCTCATGGACCGGAGAGGGCGGCAGGGGCGGAACGGGCGGAACCTGGCTGGCCTCTTGAGGCACGGAGGCGGAGATCTCCTGGAGGGGGGGGGGGAGGGGGGCGACTCGACGGGGGGAGAACGATGGGGGAGGCGGCGGCGGGTGACGGCGATCGGCAGGAGAGAAGGTCCGGGGCCGAGGAGGGAAGGGCCCGGAGCTGGCAGAGGGTGACGCGCGCGGCGACGTCAACGGCGCCGAGGGAGCGAGGGGCGGGGAGAAGATCCACCGCAGTCGGGCAGACGCCGGTCGACAGCGCCGGGGGAGACGAGACTCCCCACGGGGGGGACCAGAGGACGCCCGGCCATCCGCCGCGAGCGGGGAAGCCGGGGAGGAGGGGAGGTCCACGACGGGTGGCGGGGCGCCGGTGAGCGTCCGACCGTCTACTATGCGCGGGGGGCGGGGGAGCTCCACCCCACGGCAGCCAAGCCCAGAACCCCGCCATTTATTATTATTATTATTATTATTATTATTATTATTATTATTATTATTATTATATATATATTATATATATATATATATATATATATATATATATATATATTTATATTGGATTCTATTAGGATTTTATATATTAAGAGTTACTGTTCAGTTATAAGTTATTACAGTATGATTAGGGATTAGGAAAAAAATTCAATTTATCGCGAGATATTCAATATCTCGCGATAAGCACTTGCAGGTGAAACCCGACAGCAGCAATTCAAGCCGCGGAAGAATCCGAAGGCTTGGGTCGACCCAAAAACCTTCAAATCTCGATCAATTCAGCCCAAATTTTTTCCTATAGGACTCCTACCTTATTCTCCACAAGATTACATCGAATCCAATTCAAAATTTAATTGGAATTGATCCAATTTTGGAGTTAAAAATTCTATATAACCTGCGTATTCTCGAAAAAAAAAGAGAAACTTCTTCGATCTCGAACCTGGAGAGCTAATCTCCGACCCAGAGCCTCCGAGCAGCACCTTAAACCCTAGGCGCGCAGTCCCAGATGACTGCACCACCTGCTCGTCGTGCACGTCGTCGTCGATCACCTGAAATCCGCGTCGAACAAAGGAAACTCAGTTTTCGTTCAGCCGCAAGGTACCCCTCTTCACCAACTCGATTCTTCACGTACAATTCATATTTTTTGATGCTGCAAGTTGTCTTAGATAGCCCACATGACCTCGTAGACGACCCAATAGTTGGTTTTCTTTATTGTCGAACCATCGCGTCGAAAATCCGATGCAAATATTCCAAAAAAAACTGATTTCTACAACAGTATACACAGATTCATGTACCCCTATTTAGAGACTTTTTCCCGTCAACCTAGTACGATTATTCCATAAATAATTAAACAGTGAAATAGACCACCTGTAGCACTACAAGTCCTTTCTTTTAGTTTAAATTTTCGTTCATTCTATGTCATGAATTTCGAACCCAAAGTTTAGGGAAAACAGTTTTTAAAACTATAAATTTTAGGAAAATTTTCCCGATACGGTGTGCGCTCCGACAAATCGGGCGACGTGGTCGTGCACTATACGCATCGAAAGGCACGTATGGATGTTACCGACGTGTGGGAACTGACGGGACTCGATTTCGTTGTGTGTGCGCGACGAAATCAGTACGTATCCGTCGAGATACCCTCGTATCGACGTTTTGCAAACTTGACCATAACTTCGTGCACGTTCGTCGGATCGATGCAAAACATGTGCAATCAGGACCGTATCAATTTTTTGGTCTTGTATGCCAAGTTTGGTCCGATTCTGAGAAGGTTGATCGGAACGCCAAATTGGCGAGCCCGCGACTCGCTCTAACAAGCGAATTTGTGCACGGCCCGCCGGAATCCAATTTTGGACATACGGTTGGGTTCGCCTCCTCAAACCGGACCCATAGACATGTAGTTTGATGACTTTAGAGACCATAGGTTTTGGCACGCATTTCGGTACAAAATGGGTCCAACGGCGGACATCGTTTTGACCCAAAATTACGATTTTACCCCTGTTCCAGAATTGAACTTTTGGACAGGCATTTCCTAGATATTTCTTTTATGCCAAGTATGTTCGTGATGTTTATTTCAGCATCCGATGTCGTTCGTAAAAGTTGGCTTTCAGTGCTTCCCTATTCTGACGATTTGAGTCATCAGGCGTCGCCATTCTGCACACTACCTCCAGACAAGATACCTTGCCACCAGTTGTTTATTTATTTTAGCTCATATTTCATGCATTATTCATTATTTTCTTTATGCAAAATAAACTGTGATACATGGCATAACTTGTTAGAACTTACTGTTCAGTTATATTTCCTGCTATGTATTATTTTCTTACACATTAAACTTAGAGTTAAGGGACCATCCTGTGTGTGCTGCATCCATAGGCCTTGACACATTTGTACCACGTTGTTGTGAGTCACATATAGAACTCGGACATGCGTGATTGGCTGGCCACCAGTACGTATACGCCGTGCGATAGGATTAACCGCTAATAGAGGTTGCATACTTAGTTTGACTTAGTGGTTAATAGAGGTTTTGTGTTGTGGATACAACATAATAGGCATTGGGTGGGGAGGACAATACCTTAGCGTATGGGGTACTATGCACTTTACCTTTTGTAACCTGTGAGCTCCGCCGGAGACGCGGGTGAGATTACCCATGATTACTGACGGCCACTGGCGTTCTGCGAAACGTCATGCTCTTATTGATTGGGCCTCCGGTACCCAAGGGGGGGACTATGTCGATCCTATTTTAGCCAGGGCCCATGCGTTGAAGGATGTTCTTAAAACTGTATTCACTTAGATTGGTTAGGCACCCTTATCCGTTAGGTATGAGTACTTTTGGTTTGAGTACTTGTATCTGACCGTGGCTTAATTGGAACAATAACTTTTCGCGGACTTGTTTGCCACATATTGTCCTTGTTTGGTTGTAGGTGTGGCTTACTAGTCCGATGAGAAGGTATTGAACCTTGTTGGGGTCCGAATACCATATTGGATTCGTGACTTGGAAATATACTTTACCGTGGGTTGGTGTACCATCTCATGTCCTTGTTTGGTTGGGGGGATGGTACGCTACTCCAAAGGGTGAGGTATTGGACCATGTTATGATCTGATCTTATTCTTATTGAGCAGTATTTATTCAGTTTATGTGGCATATTCTTTTTGTATCTTGTTACGTCCCTCTGAGGACCTGGTGATCTCTCCAGGTATAGGTGTGCAGGACTTTCCGTAGGAGTATGGCTCCGGTGTAGACTCATCCTTCACGCTCGAGCGAGTCGTACCTTCTGACCACAGCTGCTCCTATTGGGTCGAGGAGCCTATTTAGTCATCATTTCTTATTCTATTTATCTTAGAGGTTGGACTCTATTTCCTTTCAGTTTATTCTAGTGCCGGTAGTGGATTTGTCTCCGCCCGGCCAACAGCTACATTTTGATATTTACTTTGATTCGTGAGTTACCATTTTCTTTATATTTACTGTGGATGCGATATAGCTTTTACCTGTGACTGTCTGTTATTATTATTCACAATACAGCTTATGTGTATATTCGAGATTTCCATATATTGGAGTATATCTCGTATATATGCAGCTGACATGCTTCGTTCCTAGTCCTACGTATTTTGGGACTGGGGCGTTACACTTACTTAGGCGCCATCCTGACCCTGTTGCCCATTCATGCCTAGGCGCCCTCCAGGTCCTGGCACCCAACTTATCTAGGCGCCCAGCTTGCCTAGGCGCCCTTGTGGTGCACTTGCCCCCATGCATCTCCTTTCTTGCAATGGTTTATATGTTTTGTTATATGCATGTACCCTGAGCTTTGACCCGATCATAGCATGGCTGTTTTGACCGTTTTTTACTGTTTAAGATTTTTTGTAGTTAGAATCTTGAAAAACCTCAAACATAAAAGTTGTAGGTCTTTGTCTTGGCCTCGAGAATCTTCTTGTTTTACCTTAATTAGAGTTCATATGCGATTGATAATTTCAATCATAGTTCTTGATCTTTTGTCATATTTTTTGCACTTGGTCGTACCTGATATTTCTTTAACAAATGAATTTATTAACATGATTTTATGATCTTGTACAGTTAGAGAATGATTCTACACCCTTTATACAGTCAACACTAGCACATAATTAATTATTGTTTTATGCCAAGTAGCTACTTTTATCTATTCCTTCTCATATGTTAAGATGCACCATTTTATCAAGATCTTTCTTACGTACTATCCTTACGTCTATAATTTGCTTACATGAAAGTGGCACTACACCAAAAACAGTAATTTTTGACTCTTTATATTCGCAAATAACGATGGACTAGGACAGTAGCTATATTTTTGATGGACTAAATCTGTCAATTTATATTAAACTCTATTAAATATTAAAATTGGGGATCGATACATTACGGATCTCTTTTCCCTAAATTTTTTGGCGCCTAGACTTGGAGCCTAAACAACACTTTTCATCTCTCATATCTCCTCTCAAATTTTCTCCGGCGCCCCCATCTCTCTCTCTCATCCACCTGGGACCGAATGAACCCTAGGAACGAAAGGTTCGTGGTTCTTCTTCTTCGTCTATTTTTTTTGCTGAATGAACCCTAGAATCAAAAGGTTTTTTTTTTCTCTTTGTTGAATGAACCCTAGGTAAGAAGTTCTTCTTCTTCTAATTTTTTTTTACTCTTTGTTGAATGTTCTTTGTTCTAGGTTTTGAATTGGATTGGGGGTTTTGCTTAGAGCAGACAAGGAAGAACTAATTAGGCTCCATGTGCTGAGACCTCTTGATCCGGTTATAGTAGGGAAATTGGCTAGGGTTCTGTCGGCGGTTGTTACGATCCGCTACCCAAATTGTTGGGCCGGGCCGAGTCATGTCCAGCCTACGCGTGAGATAAAGCGTAGTAAGTTGTTCTAAAGATAAGTAAGATAAGACCAAAGTGTGCTAACAGTTCTATATGTAATAATGAGTCAGAATATATCCAAACACAAAATCATCTCGTATATAAATATGATCCGAAATACATGGCTAAAAGTAAAACTGGATATAGGTCCAGTTATAAAATACATAGTCAACAACATGACTACTCTCAAAACTCCCGAGCAACAACACAAACTAGACGAGTTTTCCCGCAGGTACATCCTCGTAAGGTAAAGTCTGATCCTCGATGGCAACCCCATAATAAGAATCACAAAGCAACTCCTCATCGGTAAGTATACCTACAACGTTATCCTGTCAGGACGGAAGCAAGTACTGATTCTAGCAAACTAAATATACAAAACATGAAATGAACAGGTGTATAATAAACAGGAATCATGGCATATCATAATCTATCATGGCAAGAATACATATGTCATAGAGACAGATGTATGTATAATGTTTAAAACTATAGCAGGTACGTAATCGTCAATAGGTATACAATATGCAGGGGAACATAATGAAATATACTTCCGTACAAGTGATACGGTGATAGATGTACATATGCACAAATACAGCTTTAAGATAAAGGCCTACGGCGCAGTAATCATGTAAAATGAAACTTTGCTCGGTACAATAGAGGGGGCATGATCACGTACTCAACTATCAGTTTTCTATAACCCAGATTCTAAACATGTGAGAGATACGAGGACAGTATAAAACATGGTGGATACTGAGAGCAGTATAAAGCATGTGAAAACATGTAGAGAGATATGGCTTGCAGTTTAGATATCGGTATTTAACATGGTTTATACACAATTTATTATATGTTGTAAATAAAGTTTGTAGAGGTACTTGCCTCTAGCAAAGCAAGATAGTGAAGAAAATGCTATAGATGTCTGGTGACTCGTCACTGTAGAAATAATACATAAACTTAGTTTTCATACTAAGTTAAACACTAAGACACTAGTTGTGTGACACGACTTTCTGACTGAACAACTAGCCAAATGATGACTTTAGCATAGGAGACCAATATGGGGTGACACAATACTTAAACTAACTTTCTAGGGCCTTTACAATATGGTAGGGTGAGGTCCAACACTACAATATCCCAAAATCACACAATACATCGTAAGTCGTAATTAATCAATAATTAAATCAAACTGTACATTGTCTTCCAATAATTTTTGAGATAGACAAAAAGCTCAATTATAATAAAATAAAGTACCAAAATTATCCTTGTTAATTATAGAAATTTATACTAATTTTTTTGCAATTTATAAACCCTCATAGATATTTATTAAAAATCAGTAAACATATGTATCCTGAAAATGAGTTCTGTTTTCCTATTTTTATAAAATGCCAAAATTACTAATTAAATGCTGTAAAAATTATATTAAATTACCTAAATTAACATAGTATTTAAGTACAATTTTTTCCATATTTTTACAGCACCTAAAATATATATAAAATTCAAAAACAGCAAGTAACAATTTCTGAAAAATAAATAATTAATTATTTACTATTTTATCCACGTATACGAAATTGAACCGAAGTCCAGATACGGGTCCCAAAGTCATGAATCAAGTCCAATATGACTGGTATAGACTTTGAATGTATTAGACACATTTGGACACATAAACCCATGCTAGGTTTGCACACCAAATTGCCATGATTAATAAAATACAGTAATTTATATATATATATATATATATATATATATATATATATATATATATATATATATATATATATATATATATATATATATATATATATATATATATATATATATAAGTATTTTAATAATAATATATTTTAAAGTGGTAAAATATAAAAGTCATAAAATTATATAATAAAATAACTTGTGAATTTACACATAATGACATTTGCACAAAATTGTATTTGAAATATATATACATATACAACAAATACATTTATATATATACATTTTTTTTATATACATAAATATATAGATATTTATATATATACTGTATTTATATATATAGATATATATATATATATATATATATATATATATATATATATATATATAATATATATATATATATATATATATATAATGAATATATATATATATAATATATATATATATATATATATATATATATATATATATATATATATATATATATAAATACAGTATATATATTATATATAACAGTATATATAATAATATATATATATATAAATACATATACATATACATATATACATAAATACATATATAAATATATATATATATATATATATATATATATATATATATATATATATATATATATATATATATAATAAAACAAATAAAACAAATATATAATAAATAAATAAAAATAAAAAGAAAACAAAAAGAAAACAAAGGGGAGCTCGAAAAAATATATATATAATAAAACAAATAAAATAAAACAAAACAAAAGAAAACAAAAGGGGAGCTCGAACTCGGCCCGCTAGGACAGGGGGTGGGTTTGAGCGCCACTCGGCTGACCAGGGGGGCAGCTCGAGCTTGCTGGTCGGGTTAGGGTTTAGGTTAGTTTTATAATGATTTTAAGATAATGGATTTTGAACCCAATAACAGTCTATTAAACCCGTTAACCCATAGTCATGTGTCTTCGTGTCCTGACAGTTAGGGACACGAAGACACACGAGTCCAGTGTCCTAGGCTTGCACGATTCACATGACACGAGTTTCTCGTGTCCGAGTCCACCATCAAACTCACCGACACGAATCGACCCTCATACGTGAAAACGAGACACAGGGGTGAAGAAAATACGAAGGGACACGTACGTGTCCGGTGCGAGGAAGCTGCCGGGGGTGCTAGCGGTGGCCGTAGGCGTCGGGGTCAGTGGCGAAGGGTGGCGCTGGGTTCGTATCGTCGAGGCGAACAAGATGGCAGTGGTTGTAGGCGGTGGCGTGGGCTGTAGGGTGTAGGAACCCTAGAGGGGGGGTGAATAGGGTCAAGCTAACTAATCAAGCACTTAGCACAAGCTAATTGGCAATTTAAAAATATAAGTGCAAGAGATGAAGCAATAACAATACCGACACCCGATGTATCCTGGTATCCTCCCTAGAGGCAATCCAGTCCCGGAACTCTCTCCGGATTTAATCCACTATTTGAGCAAATAGTTACACACGAGTTTGGATCCGAAGAACTCGCCAACTTCTTACACGAGAGCTTTAATCCGAAGGCCTCTCCGACTTCAACCTAGAGTTTGGATACGAAGACTCTCCAACTTCAACCGAGAGTTTGGATACGAAGACTCTCCAACTTCAACCGAGAGTTTGGATACGAAGACTCCCCAACTTCAACCTTTCACAATAGGTTTTGATCTCCTTATACAATAAGGTGAAGATCTCACTTTTCAACTCAATAACTCTAACACAATTTGTGGATGGCAAATGAAAGCTTTGTAGAGTTGTTTGTGGATAGGCTTTGGTGGTTTAGAAATTTTTTTAGGCTCAAAGCATCAACCTTGAATGAAGGGGTTCAAGGCCATTTATAACCAAAGCATTGAAAAGAGCCAAAGGCAACTTTTCAGTCAGCGACCGGCATACCGCCGGTATGAGCCGGCATACCGTCGGTATACCGGTCTGGGATTGCAACGGCTCGAAATATAGCCGTTGGGATCATTTAATGCTGGAAATTCGACCGTTGGACTTACAACATTACGGAATCGGTATACCGTCGGTATGATCCGGTATACCGTCGGTATGCCAATTTTGTAGACAGAAACTTTCTATGAACAAAATCGGTATACCGTCGGTATGCACCGGTATACCGTCGGTATGTCGGTTTTCATCCAAAAATGATCCTGGGCTAGTTTCTGCCCTATCTTTCGATTTTGTCATCCATTTTTTGTGTTTACAATTATTCCTAAGACTCATTACAGACTCCAGATATACTGTAGCAGGTACAGGCTTCTTCAGAGTCTTGAAATGATGATGGCATGGCATGGCTTCTTTCCTTAATAGATGTTGGCTTTTTCCTTTGGCGGCAGCTGTCCAAAGATATCCAGTTTGCGTGGCTCCAGAGATGTCGTCGGGTGGTTCAGAGAAATCTTGTGGAATCCGTCGTCTTTGGCCCACCATGATTTCTTTATTGCATTTGTCCACATTGATCTTGCTTATTGCTTTTCTGTATGTACATGTTAGACGAACAAAGCAATATACATAGTAGCACGTATGATAAGTTTAATGCACATTAGGACAATGCTGAGTTTAAGTATAAGTGCTAAGGTGATAGCATAAATGTTAGTGATATCATAATGATTAAACTTAATTGAATGACCACAATCAAAACATAGTTTTGATTTTGGCAACCCGATTAAATTTAAGATAGATAAGCTCATATCACTAATATGTAAACCAATAGGCACATATCACCAAAGGTATAAGTATAAGTAGAAAAGATATATCGATAGTATGAAGATTAGTGATAATGAAATGCTAAATTTAACATATTAACCATATTCAAAAATATGATACAATCATTGGGCTAACATAGGGGTGGCGCTAGCTCTGAGTTAACTCCGACGAGCTCGTCGGGGAAGAAGGGGGTCAGGGCGGTGCTGGGGTGGTCGGGGTGGTGTTCTAGGCTAGGGTTTTGGTCGGGGTAGTTTTATAGGATGGGAAGGCGGTGGAAAATTAGGGTTTTGGCCGGAAAATTAGGGATTAGGGTTAGGGTTTCGGTCGAAGTCGGTGGTCGCTCGGCCAATGGCCAGCCGACGACGAAGGTCGTTTTGCAAAATAACCCTCGGACTAAACTATTTTACATAAGTCCCCCGCCGCCTTATAAAATACAATTTCTAAATTGCAAATAGCCCCCCGCTGTCGTTCTGTGCAAATTAAAATTTGCACAGACAAATCGATTATTACAAACTGCTATAAAATAATTAAAATATTTACAAATTGATATTAAAATAATTTAATAAATTGTAAAATAATTCTAGAAAATTCTAGAAAATTTCTAATAATTATAATAACTTATTTTAAGGATATAAATGCCATTTAAAATTATAAAAATAATATTTTAAAATCTAGGGGCTTACAGCGGTACACTCATCTATTTTTTCCATTGTGTGCAGTTACGACTGTATGTGTCCTTTTTTTGCATTTTTACCTTCAATAAAGCTTGACTTTTGCATCAGCAAACTTTCTCCGCTAGGGAAGTTTACGGCTTTTGATCAAGAAAAGATTCAATTTTGATGGATTTATAAGAAGTATCATGCCCGATGCTATCGGACACGACATGGACACTCTAGAATATACTAGGGCACACCGAAATCAATGTTGTGTCCGTGTTTTGTGTGCACATAGTATACGTATTGTGTCTTGTATGTCTTATGTTGTCACGACCCGCACCCAGTATTTGGGCAAGAGCCGTGGGCACGTCCAGCCTACGCCGCAGAGTCGACGGTAGTACACTGTCTAGTCATCTCCACATTTATAAGAACAACCATGCAGTTTATATACATTTACATAATGTAAACCACTTCACAGAGTAGATCAAAACGAGATGAGTTTTATAAAATAACCACAGTTTGGAGAGTGAGATAACTGATTCTGAAAAACTCCAAAATAGATCAAAAGTATAAAGTGACAGTCTCCAAAGATAAAATGTACTAGTGAAACAGTCACAGATCAACTCATGAATCACAAAATAAAATAACATCTAAAAATCTCAAACTAATCCAGTCTGTGAGAATGCTAAATAAATCTCCTAGAAATTATCTGTAGCAGGTAATTCTGTAAAGGTAGCCTCTAGTTCGCCCTGTGCGCCAAAATTGGGATCTGCAGTATGCTCATAATATATAGTACAGAAATCCTCTAACTCATCACCTAAAAATATTGGTTATCCAGTCAGGAATGGAACAAGCACACAAACTGAAAAGCTATCCGCAACATAATAGATTCGACAGTGCATGAATATAGCATAGGTGGAATAAACTAGAAGGTAAACTGATGATATGGTAAATCTAGAATGAAAGCAAGAATCGCAGAACATGGTATGTCAACTAGAAAGAATGTAAAAATATAGTGACATGGAAATTGATGAAATGTAAAGAAATAATAAAAGACAACTATCTAAGTGTGTTGAAATACCCTTTTCGACATGTGAACGGCTAAGGGGTAAATACGGTACCCTGCACGTGTCGTGTGCAGCTGCTATCAGTAAAGATTAGACATTTTGGAATAGAATGTGTGGTTCACATGTCTACTAAGATATTTTCCCTTTCCGACCAGTGTACATGGGCCCAGACAAGTTACGAAACACGACGGTAAGATAAAACAAGAGCATAATAAATGGGGGTCCATGATACCACCTCGTGTGTCCATCGTGTCATCAAGCAGGGAGCATATGTATAATATGTACTGAATAAAACTATAAGAATTGGAAGCAATCAGAGAGTGCACTTGCATGTCATCCCGAGCTGCGAGTACTGATCGAGTGCTGAGTCAGAGTCCAACAAACCTATAGTATAAATTTCTATATCAATACATAATTTAGGGTACAAGTGGAACTATTTAATAAGTTATTAGCTTTCTTCTAGGCTCTCACCCTTACCTTGAGTTATTGTATCCATTATCTGTTATTTAAAGCTACCCTGTTAATGTGTCCTGCCTTCTTTAGGTTCATCTCCTATATTACCCTATTGTCACTCTTTGTTTTCTTCTTATCTATTGACCAGGCCCACTGATCCCTTCCTAATTTCATCCACCTGTTCGGTTGGTGAAGGGTGGTAATCTGATTTACCGCTAACAGAGCATACTCACCCTTGGCCAATTACTACCTTTTACCTATATTTGTCTCGACTCAATTAACTGACACCACCACAACTAATACACCCTCACTCACTCCTCATAACTGGTACATACCTGTTCTATGGATACTGCCATGTCACGACCCGCACCCATTTTTTTTTTAAACGGATACGAGACGTGTCCAAGCCAGCCTACGCCGCAGTGTCGGCGGTAAAATGCTGTCACGGCCATGAAGATCCAAAATCACAAATAATGATCATTCACAAAAACTAATTTAATTTACAATGATCACAAGTTTTACATTTACAGAAAAATACAAACTTGTACAAATACTTGAATGACTACAACTCCACTATCTAGCTAGTCTCTAGGCTTTTGTCTGCAAGTACCCCCGTATCTCCCATACTAAGTGAATCCACGGCTAACCTGAAAAATATTGGTTTCCAGTCAGGAATGGAACGAGCACAATTCACTGGATGCAGTTTCAACATATGAAAATGACTACACTACAGATATTAGCCTTTAGACACATGATTTATAAAAAGAAAATGAAGAAAGACAGAATAAAACTGAATACCAAGAACAAAAAATGAAATACAATAAAATACTCACCAACTGACCAACTGAAGTACCTTTGATATGTGATCGGTCTCGGAACAATTATGCGACACGGTCTACACGGTCTAAAGTTACACGGTCTACAGTTACACGGTCTACAGAAAATATTACAATAAAGAAACACTGTCTACAAAATAATAATCACGATCTACACAATTTAAATGCAATAATAATCAGGGTCTACACTGTCTACAGAAAATAAATGTAATAATGATCACGGTCTACACGGTCTAAGGTCAGATCACACATCGTTGGTACTTCACTTCTCCCGACACCACAAAGAAATAAATCAACATAAAAGACTGAAATCACATATCTATCAACTAAACACTAATGTATAGTAAAGATCAATACTGAAAACAAACAATAAATTGTAATCGCCTGTGGTCCTTTGCTGGTGAAACCGACAATCCAAACCAATCAGTGTGCCACAATAGTCAAAACACGTACAACAGTCTCCAGATGCTGAAATAGACATTACCATTATTCTCAGAATAGTCAAAATAGCTAGGATTGCCTGTCATTAAGTCTAATTCTGGACACAGGGGCAAAACGGTAATTTTGGGTCAAAACGGTGTCCGTCGTTGGACCCGCTTTGCACCGAAAAGCGTGCTAGAGTCAACGGTCTCTAAAGTCATCAAACTACATGTCTACGAAATTGTTTTGACGATACAAACCCAACCGTATGTCCAAAGTTGGATTCCGGCGGGCCGTGCACAAAATTGCCCGTTGAATCGGACCGTGGGGCCCGCAAAACGGCGATCCGCTCAACTGTCTCAGAATCGGACCAAACTTGGCATACAGGACCAAAAAAATGATACGGTCCTGTTGGCACAAGTTTCGTATCGATCTGACGAGCGTGCACAAAGTAATTGAGAAATTTGCACAGAGACCGATACGGGAAATTTCGACGGATACGCATCAAATTCGTCGCGCACACGCGACCAATTTGAATTCCGTCAAAGCCCACACGTCCATGAAGCCGTTATGCACCTTTCGATGCTTTCGGTTCGTGACCACGTCGCCCAGATTGGCAGGACGCACGTCGTATCGAAGCATTTTTTAATATTTTTAATATTTTAAAACATATTTTCGTCAAACTTCGAAATCGAATAACTTTTCATCCTCTTAATGAAATCTGATTCTACAAGAAGGGTTACGAGACCCTATAGGTTGTCTAGGACTGCCTTCAGATAGTTTTCTAAATCCCTTAATGTTTAGTTCAGAAAATCCCCGCCAAGTTGGGTCGAGAGACTGCTATAAACTCTGTTTTGGAACAGATTTTCGCCAATGTTGGCATCGATCCCTCGGGAAATCTAGGGCAACTAAATTCAAAGTATTTGAAGGGGTTAAGAGTCCTATAGATTGACTTCGTACCTGCGAAATCCGTTCGTGAAACGGACGATCGGGTAGACGAAAATCACTACGCAAAGTTAGCCTCCCGGCTGCTTCTTGCTGCTGTGTTGCTCGCACCCGCGCGCCCGCGTGGCTCTCTGGCCGCCGGCGATGGCCTCGCGGCGGCACGAGGAGGCTGGGGCAGGGTCGCCAGACCCAGGAGAGGTCGGGGCGACGCTAGGTTTTGGGTTCACGCGTTCCTCTCTCTCGGCCTCTCTCAATTCCACATATATGCGTATGTTGTGTTGCCGAAGCAGGGTCGGGTGAGGGACTAAGCACTCGGCTGGAAACATTAGGGGCTCGGTTTGCTTGGCTTGGCTTGGCCTGGGCCTGGGTTGGTCTGGGCTGGGTTTTGTTATTAATTCTTTTATTCTTCTTTTCTTTTTTTTAATACTTGTATATATATACATATATACATATATACATTCATGTTTGCATACAAGTATGAATATACATATACATATATTTGCATATATATACCATACATATATTTGCATATTTACAATAAAAGTATTCATAGTTCATTTCTTTTGTTTTATAAAGATATATTATATATATGACTATTTACAATTATTCACATGTATATTTATACATATATGATAAATACCCATATACCATATAATATGCATATATTATACTTATATAAAATGAGTCTATCAATTGAGCTACCATATATATATATATATATATATATATATATATATATATATATATATATATATATATATATATATATATATATATATATATATATATATATATATATATATATATATATATATATATATATATATATTTGTTTTATATATATATATATATATATATATATATATATATATATATATATATATATATATATATATATATATTTTAAAGTGGGTTGTATATATATATATATATATATATATATATATATATATATATATATATATATATATATATATATATATACAACCCACTTTAAAATATATATATATATATATATATATATATATATATATATATATATATATATATATATATATATATATATATATATATATATATATATATATATTAAAGTGGGTTGTATATATATATATATATATATATATATATATATATATATATATATATATATATATATATATATATATATACAACCCACTTTAATATATATATATATATATATATATATATATATATATATATATATATATATATATATATATATATATATATATTTACACACTTTAATTAAATATAAGAAATATTCATGAAGTTTATATAAATAAGATATATTAATATGCACGTAATGCCTAATATTTGTATACCGTAAACATACGTACCTATATACTCACCAGTATACATATAGCCTAGCAATTCTCACAACCCCAAAAGACATTTCCTAAGACATGCCATCATACGCTCAGAAACCAAATATCAATACACCCATCTCGTATACAAAGCCCATTTATATAAAATTACTTATTTATCTTACTAAAATAAATACACTAATTATATCACCCTCATAATTATCTACATGGGCCTCTTTGGACGTACTATATGTCTACATGGGCTTGTGCTTGGTTCGGGTCAAGCCCGGACCAGTTTGGTACAACCAGGTCACTTAAACCTCAAATAATATTAATAATAAATAATTAACTATTTATAATGGTCATGTCACAACTTGGCATATTTTCCTAGTTAAGACATCACTATGGCTCGGCCTTCCCTGGCATGGCTAATACACTAGTCAATATACGCCACTGCGCTATCCGTGCCACGACTTCTAGTCACCTTGTACTCCAATTTCTAACCATGGCTAAAATCATCTACCGTAATAATTAATTAATAATTATTTATAAAAACTCTAAAAATCACCATTTAATTCAATAAATAAATGAAATATTATAAAAATTTCGGGAAGAGAGGTTACAAATCTACCCACCTTAAAATAATTTCGTCCTCGAAATTCTAATTCATAACTATTCCTTAAATTCAAAAGGAAATCTACCATTCCCTTAATCTCCTCGAAATTCTAATTCATCAAAAACATTTTATATCCTCCTCCTAGCCATTTTGTAACTACGAAACTCCGAGGACTTCTACCCACCTTTAGACACACTACTCCCTCTAAGCTATGTCAATAAAACTTTACAATCATCCAACTACTTGCTAAAATTTTTACCCATAGATATCTACTGCCTATGGCATTTATATTCTACTCCTATTTATCAAACAACCTAAAATTTAATAAGCAACAATTTACACAAGTAGCTGAGTAATATTGGTAAATTCTAATAAGCAAGACCTTTCGTCGCTCCGAAATAGGAAAGACAGGAAAAATAAGGAAGAACAATCGGGAGTAAAAAATGAAATTTCTAGAGCGGTAGAGAGTATCCAATGCTGCAGATGGAATGAAGGTTTATGAACCATTGACTCATTTGCTAGATTATGCTTCTCTAGTCCAGTCACTTGCTAAATCGAAAAACTCCTCCTTTCTTGTAGGAGCTTGCCATCCGTGCAATACGGGGGTTCCGTTTTCGAAATTCTAAACAGTTCCATAATAAAATGGAATTTCAGAAATCAAGATTGTGATCTTTCCGTGGTTATTTAAACACACGAGCAAGGGATATAAATGCAATACCAGATCGTATCACGACTTCCAAATAGATGGAATAATGTTTACGAATGACTTCTCATTCTAAGGGGAGACTACAGGTATAGGGACCTATTTCAAATAGTTCGGTTTATAGTCCAAATATGGTGGTTTGTATGGATGGGTTTACTGGGTCTTAATGGGTTCCTGATTGGACATCAATCGTTGGTTGGGTGAACTGCAGATTTCAGTCTATATTGACTGGACAAGATCCCAATGATAAAACTATTTCTATTAGGTTGGGGTAACCTAGAATAGTTTTTCACCCAAGTGGTTGAGCTAGTTGCCAGTCAGGTTGGTTAGCTAGGTCCTTAAAGCCCAAAAATGTGCCTTCAGTGACTTTGTGTTTAAGTAGCACGAAAAGACACAATTGAGTGGCACACTAGTGACCTGTGCGTAGTGGGCTTCGAGTTGACCACAACCATATATTGGGCCGAAAGGTATGAGTCGAGGTTGAGTCTCTAATTGTGGTCGGGAAAGTATACTGGTAGTATGGTAAGGGTTATGGCTAGTCCTTTTTGTCCTGAAAGTCGTACCCTAAAATAGAGTACAAGGGGACATTTTTGAGTGGGACACGATATACCCAGATGAAGGTAGACTCGTCTAGATCTAGCATATGAAATTTGTTGGAAGGTAATAGCTGGTCTCGTGCTTCGAATATTAATGACACGGCCGGGGACACAAAATGATCTAGATGGAAAGTGGGAGTCCATGAGATACTAATTATCATCCTAATGGAAGTTAATCTAATCAATCTGCAATCCTCGTATATCCTAAAATTTTAGAAGGCTTACAGTCTACCCACCTTAGAAGCTCGGACATGGTTTAGGAATAATGAGGTTTGAAGAATTCCAAGGTCTGTTATCGTGCCTCGACTCTTGTTAATAAAGAATCAGGCACGGCGTAACGGGGTACGGTAGATATAAGTCAAGTCAAGGATCGTTTCTCAATAAATGGAAAACGAGTGTGTACAACGACACACGATCGATAAAATAGAATGACCTACTCGTCCACAGTATACAAGAGTTATCGACGGGGTAACCAACTCTAAGGCACATCGCATGAAGAGGTTCCTAACAACTGAGTCGTGGGTTTCTATTTTTGTTAAGCCTGCCAGAATATTGTCACAAGAGTTCTAAGGGTATGGCTTAAGGGTTGCTAGTTAAAGCTAGCTTCAAGCCATAAATTAGAACTCACAACAAATTGGTTTCTTGGGAAGAGGTCGTCTCCTAGTTTCATTTCGACTAAGGGTAAACCCTAATCATTCTCAAATTCAGATGGCTAGAAAGGTCTCAATAGTAGTTTGAGGGTCGATGAGAGAACGAGTAGCTCATTCACATGACTGGCCGATGGTAGCTCACTTGTGTATACCACTATCATAGCCATGGGATACTCTGTAGCTCTCTACCAATTACGAGCTTTCGTCTTTCCAAGTCAGTGAAAGACAAAAACATAAAGAGTTCAAAAAGATGTTACTGAATACAATTACGTTCAAAGAATCGATTATATTCAAGAGAAGTCAATGCAGTCGCGGATGAGATCCTAGATACTCTACATCTCAATCCACGTAGGTTATCAGAGGGAGAG